>BQNB010016260.1:0-71896 GCA_026074375.1 Tanacetum coccineum
TTACAACATTTATACAAATGCTTTACAAACGAATATGCATTATTTCATTTTCCTAAAGAATGTCTCTAAAACAAACTCTATTAATTGTTCGTGGCCGGGTACCGTTGCACGTCATTTTGTGATCATCTATTTTCAGCTACTTTCATTTCTATTTGAGGTGAGTTCTCGTACCCCTATTTTAAACTATTTTTCTTAGGGGATAATGATACTCAAATCTATTTCAAACTATTTACTTCTGTTGTAAAACTAATTCTATACTTTTGGACAATGCTATGTGCCTATAATTGCGTATGTGAATGCTGATGTATATGTTCATGCATTCTATGGGGTACATAACTAAGAACTATTTTGCCGACCTATGTAGCTCCAGCTGATAGGTGATAGGTGTGTAGGACTATAAGCGCTTGGACTACTATGATTGCTATTGGATTGGTATGTATACTGCTTGCACTCCGCTATTATACTTCAATATTGTCCTACTCAAATTTTGGCACAATAACTGGGTTTATACTCTAAACATCCGAGCTCACCAACTTTATGTTGACCTTTTCGATTATCATTTTCAGGTGATCAGCAATTATAAATCCAAGGTACTTGAAACCAAAGTTATCCAATTTGCCAAGATGTTTTTCTAAAGACAAGTGTTCTCTTCCATCCAAAAATGTATTTTATGTAGCTTTGTAAACTAAATTTCTTGTAACAAATTATGGTGTAATCTACTATCTTATGTGATGTCTCAGAAACGTCGCACCTCATGTTTCCGCCTTAGACGGGGTGTGGCAGATTGATATCAGAGCCTAAGGTTATAGAGAATGCCAGTTTTTCTAAAATAAAAACCCAACTATAACCAAACTAAAGTTTTCATAAAACCCCGAACATGATAAGAGTTGACTAGCCTGAGCATTTCATTAATTTTCCTGAATTATGCATAGCCTGATCAACTATGCCTAATTCACGGGGGATCATGGAATGATGGGGGTTGTTTCCTTGAATCATGTTAGGGTGGACGTAAAACCCTAAGATCACCTGAAAATGCCTTGGTCATGTACATATACTTTTGCATTATAGACATTTATGTCCTATACCCTTGCACGTATTCACTATACTTGCTATTACCTAGAATCACCATTGCTTATTTTTGGCCTACTTGTTGCTTGCTTGCATTACATGTCGCCATACATACTAGTCTTATTCCTATTACCTGATCACTATCGCTTATATTTGGCTGACATGCTTGCCTTGCCATGCACTATATGTCGCCATGTGTACTTATACTTTGCTACTGCTTACTTATACAAGCAGGCCTATACATTTATTTTCTATTTTGAATACTATACTAAATATTATTTTGGATACGTCCCAACATTGAATTGTCGGACGACTAACGTTGAATAAATTATCTTGGATATATTATTTTGGTTATACTATTTGGGATACACTATTTCGAAAACACCATTTTGAAACATTTTCTTTATATACTAATTTGAATACACAACTACATAGTTGTTTCCTTATGCCATTTTGAATTGAATTACATCCTTAGTCGGATGAGAAACAACCCACTGATCAGCGTAGTCGTAATTAGTGGCCCTGTCATATAATTAGGGCTTTAGAGACTACAAATAGGACAATAGGATTCATGAGAAAGTGATGACCTTAGACTGAGTTCCTCACGTCAGTTGTGGTAATAGTGCCCGCTGGTATGTGCTTAATTACACATACATTTGACCTAATAAAATGAGCTTAAATGACCAAAAACAGACATAAAGTGCCAAATATATGTTTGTTTTGCTTTGTATATTGTGCAGGTATCGAATATTCACTAAAGGACAAAAACAAAGCCACAACAGACAAAACTGAGCACGGAATTGGAAAGAGCACGAAAAACCAAAGCCGAAGACATAAGCATCTTATTGGGCCAACCCGTACCCAAGTTAATGAGCCGAGTCAGTCCACTAAGCTTATTTATTAAATTAAAAGCCCATGATATAAACCTAAATTATTTATAAAAGTCCAAGCCTAAAATTAAATAACCAAGCCCAACCACATTCTTGTTAAAACCTTTACACCGTTAGTCCTTAACCCATTACACAGTTAGTTCCTAATCCTAGCCCCGTTAGTCCTTTCCCCTAACACTCGTTACAAATCAAACGATTAAACCATTTCTTGCCAAAATCACTATTCACCCATCCCTTTCCTTGCAACCCGACAAACACACTTAACCTATTCTACCCTGCAACCCGACAAACCCCATTTAACCTATTCCCCCAAGAAATGACAAGACACGTTGGCAATCCTTTGGTGATTGATTGGACAGGACTAAATCAAGGGCTGAGATTAATGTAAATGAATTCAAGGGCTCAGATTAAAGGCTTGGAGAGCACTCTCATACCCTCTCACAGAAGAAACACACTTGAAGACCTAGAACCTTCCTCCTTCATCTATAAATAGAGGCCATTGTGCCACAGATTGGAAGCTAGTTTTTTTAAAATCTTATTATTGTATTTTTCAGCTTATAGTAGTTTATCTTAGCTAATTATTGTATTTTTCAGCTTATAGTAGTTTATCTTAGCTTATTATTGTTTTTGCTTTAAAAACATTGTATTCAGTTTTAAGTATTAATGAAATTCTAAGTTTGATGTTAAAATTTGTTTTTATGTTAATGCAATATATGTTTTGAAAATGGTTTGATAAGCTCATATAAGCTCTTTTATATAACAAGATGTTTTTTTTAAATTAGTTTAGTTCTTTATAGCCACACTGTTTAAGTTTTTATCTCATTTCACTCAAAATCCACCCCTAAAATACCTCAGCTAATTTGTGGAAGATAAGCCGGATTTGGAAGGGCTTATAAGACCTCACTAGCTTGTTTTTAAACAAGCTAGGGCTTGTTGATAAGCTCTTAAGAGCATTTAATGCCCTTGTTTTGAGCATAGGGTTTGGTAAGTTAACTTTTCCATTTTATAGCTTAAAACTGCATTAGCTTATTAGAATGCTTATTTTCTGCTTATTACTTCTTATTTGGTGCTTATTTATGCTTAATATTTTCTGTTTATGCTTATTTAGTATAGTTTATTGCTTCAATATAGTTTAGCATAGATTTGATATAAAACTATCTTATTTAGCTTAAAACTGCTTATTCTGTTTGCTTATTGTTAAGTGCTTATTGAAGGTTGAATTTTGCTTATTAAATCTTAATATAGTTAGTTTGTCATCTATTTTTAAAAATCCAAGCTTAAAACAGTCTTTTGTAGCCTAAAAATGAGAAAACAGATTTTAAATGAGTGTTTGGGTTAAGAAGGTTTTAATAGATAAAATAGTTTTGCAGGTTGTTTTGGTCACTAAAATCAATTTCATTAGCTTTAATTAGTCCTAAGTAGTAGTTTTCATAAGCCTGTAGTTAGTTTAGTTAGTTTTTCTAGTTTCTTTTGTCAAATACTTAAGTCTGCCAAACTAAATAAGCTTCTAAACTGCTTCTTTGATAAGATTATTTAAGTTGAAGTTATTATGTCCAAAACGTGGTGTCTAGAGCACCATTGTCATTTGTTTTTTAAGTAAATTTGCTTGGTAAAGACCTTTGAATTATTTTGTTCAAAAACAATTAAGCCTTTTGAAGTTTTTAAGCTTGATCTTAGAGCCTTATAGTGCAGATATTTTATGATCATGTCTTAGCTTAATCTAGGTTAATTGTTGCTGCTATTAGCTTATTATAGTCCACTCTTAATTTGTTTTAAGTTTTTATTGTGTTATAATTCATTTTGAGTCTTTAAACTTGTCTGCAATTAGTCATTTTAATTTCAAGAAGTAAAAAAAAAATTAGTAAACTATCATTTAACCATTTAAAACATTGAAAAAAAAAACCAAAAACATAGTTAAAATAGTTTCTTATCTTTGCTTTTTCTAGCTCTTTTCTTATATTTATTTACTTAATTCTTGCTTTTATGTGCTTATTAGTGTCCAATCTTCATCTGTTTTCATGTCTTAGCTTTTTCCAATGTCTCCTGTCTTATTGCTTTTTGTAGTGCTTATCAGCTTAATGTGTTTGCTTATTTGTAGTTTTAAGTTCTTATAGGGAATATTAGTCTATCTGTTTTCAGCTTATTAGTTTCCTAGTTGCTTATTCAGTCCTGATAAGCCAAATAGTTTTTCCATAGTGTCTCTTAAGTCCTTTTTGAATCATCTGTTTTGATATCTTTTAAACTGCTTTTTAGTTTCCTTTGTTTGCTTATTTTTTGTCATAAGTGCTTATTAGGTTAAAGTATTGATCTGTTTCAGCTTATTTTTGTCTCTAATAGCTTTTTGAGTCCTTAATCTCAATTAGTTTTAGCTAGTTTTGTCAAAGCTTAAAAAAAAGCTAAACTGTCATTTTAATCTGTTTATTTCTAGCTTATTATTAAGTTTGGTCAAAAAGTTCCCTTTTTAAAGTTGCTTATTTTTGTCTTATCTTTAACAGTTTTCAAAAAGAAATTAAAAAAATGTTTTTATCAAAAAGGAAGTCATAGGTTTCGAACCTGTGACCTCCCCCTTAACCCCCAACACTTTAACATACACACACCTTCTACCATCTGCGCCCTTGGGACTTTTTCGTTAACACTCCATACCACTTTCCTTTTAACCCATCTTTGCAGTTTAAGCCTTTCAGCCTGTTTAGCTTATTTACAGCTTATTCCAATAAGCTGTTGGACCCATTTTATTTTTCCTAGGATTAGATTAGTTCAAAGTACTTTTCGTGATTTTTTTAGATTTTTCTAAATTAGTTTAATATTTTTTATAATATTTTTAGATTAAATCTGTTTTTAATTCATAATAAATAAAATAAAAGTCAAAAAAATATAATTCTTTTTTCTAAAATTATTTTTAATCATTTAGGACTTTTATAAATTAGATTTGCATTTTTAGGGTTAAAATTTGATAATTTAGGTTTTTAGTCGCGTTTTTTCAGATTCCGTTAACGTATTTTTGTTTTAAAATCTTTTAATTGCTTTAATTGTTGCTTGCCTTTATTTGTTTTTTTTTGCATTAGTAGAAATAGAATCCAAAACCAAATCTTTAACTATTCAAATCACGCGATCACGAACTTAAACCTGAATTCTCATATTTCACGCTTCGTTGGGGAACACGACCCGGGAGGTTTTGAATTTTACTTTGGTTAAAAGTAATTTTCTTAAAAACCTTACGGAATACTTTCTCTTACTATTATTTGATATTTTAGTTATTAGTTATATAATTAAGTATTTATTATATTTACTATTTAACCCGAAATAATCAAATTTTTTGGCGTCGCTGCCGGGGAGGTGTGTGCGATTATCGTATTTACGTTTGAAGATTAGTGTTTGAAGACCCTTTCTCTTGATATATTTATCGTTTCTTTGATAAAAACTAAAAGTAAAATACAAAAATTTTTTATTTTCTTGATATTATTTCGTAGATTTATTAGAAAAACCAAAAAATACTTTTCCTAAAGTATTTGAAAGACCAAAAAATAAAAAACAATAAATAAAAAAAAACATAAAAAAACAAGAACCGTCGCTTGTGTCATACTTGTGAAATCGGCCTCACCTTTAGATTACACAATACTATAAGACGATATAAGGTAGGTGATCATGACGACGTCGACCCGAGGAGAAGGTTTTTAAAACGACTTCGCGCTTACCCGCTATCCGCTTTCTTTGTGCGTTTTTCAGAGAGTACCGTACACTTGTTCGATTATCGGTTACAAAAATATTTTTATTTTATTTCTATTATTTTATTTTTAGTGCATGCGCACTCGCTCTTCATCGAATTTAATTGTCGAATCTTCCACGACTCTGAAACGTCGTAATCATAGACGATGCAAGCAAAGAGTCGAACCGTTTTCTCTTGAAGAGACTTCCGTAGTTACGATGGCCGATCAACGTACTATGACGGAATTACTCCAAGCACCCACCGAGGGTTACGGAGATGCTATCGTTATTCCCGCTATTCTCGCGGAGAATTTGAGCTTAATACTATGGTATTCTAATTCTTGTAACTCCAAAAACAATTTTAATTTTTTTTCTCGGATTTGAGAAAGGAAGATCCTCATGCTCACATTCACTTTGGTTTTAACTAGGATATACTTCTACGATTAAGTATAAAGATGTGCCTAATTCGTAGATTAGCTTATGCTTTTTCCATTTTCTATTAAGGGGGCAGCCCGAATTTGGCTCGAAAAAGAACCCCCTCGTTCTATTCTTACTTGGGAAAATCTTGTTTCCAAGTTTATTAACCAATTCTTTCCTCCTTCAAAAACTATAAATCTCCGAAATGTAAATTACGAATTTTCCAGAAACGTTTTGTTGAATCATTTGGTTGAGGCATGGCCGTTTCATGGATATACCGCTAGTGCATGCCCACATTACGGTTTTACGAAGTTGCATCAACTTGATACCTTCTACAATGCTTTAACCCCAACCGATCAAGATTCTTTGAATGCCTCCGCCGGTGGTAATCTTTTGACTAAAACTCCTCGAGATGCTTTGGCAATTTTTGAAAACAAATCGAAAGTTCGCAACTCACAGAACAAACCAGTTGTTACAAAAGTGGAGTTCGTTTTGTCCTTCTTCTTCTACCATCCATTTTTTTTGAGGATTGTCGCTCTTGCTGACGCCGTTAAGGCTATGCTTCTTCAGAAATCTTCTCCTACTGCTTCCATAAAAGCGGTTAAGGAAATTTGTGTTACTTGTGGTGGCTCGCATCCTTACCACCAATGTCTTGCCACGGATGGCAACATTTTTCTGGAATATCGAGATAATATTCAAGGATATGTTTTCAGCCAAGCCGCAAGTACACTCTTAATCTGGGAAACTTACCGGATACCGTCCTCAGAGTGTAGCTAACCAAATTCGACCATCGGGTTTTGCTCAACCGAAAGTGCAATATAATCAAACCCGGTACAATCAAGGTTATAATCAAAACATGGGAAATAATCAAGGAAATCCGAATTATTAAGCTCCGATTCAGTAAACTCAAGTTGCTCCTTCGAAATGAAACTGTTTTGATATACAAGAAGATAATGATGCTAAAGATAAATGATGCTAATATGAAAGCTATGCAAAATCAAATAAATAATGCGAAAAATGAATTGAGAAATGAAATGCAAACTTCAATGTCAAATCAAACTAATGAGCTTAAGAATATGATGGCTAGTTTTTTCCAAATGAATACCGCTTCTTCTTCGCGTTCGGGTTCACTTCCTAGCAACACCGTTGCTAACCCGAGAGGTGACTTGAAAGCAATCACCACCTGAAGTGGTATTTCTTATGATGAACCTCCAATTCCACCTCCTCTCTCTCCTCTTCCTAAGGTGGTGGAACGGGAACCCTAGGTGACAAAGGATACGGTGCAACCGAGTACCGAAAACATCCAACCTCTGGTAGTCCAAACTCAAGCTCCAATTGATGAGCCCGTTGTTGCTCCTAAGCCTAAACCGTCTATACCTTATCCTTCAAGAGCTAACAAGCAGAAGCTCCGTGAAAAAGATGATAATCTAGCTTCGAAATTTGTTGAAATATTTAGGGAATTACATTTCGAGCTCAGTTTCGCGGATGCTCTTCTACATATGCCGAAATTTGCTTCAATGTTTAAAAGTCTCCTTAATAACAAAGAAAAATTGTTTGACTTAGCTAAAACACCGTAAATGAGAATTGTTCGGCGGTTATCCTAAAAAAGTTGCCCAAAAAACTTGGAGACCCCGACAAGTTTCTTATTCCATGTGATTTTCCGGAGTTAGTTGAATGCTTAGCCTTGGCCGATCTTGGTGCAAGCATCAACTTGATGCCTCTTTCCATATGGAAGAAGCTCTCACTCCCCAAACTTACTCCTACTCAAATGATTCTTGAACTTGCAGACCGATCGACTACTAGTCCATCCGGTATTGCCGAAGATGTCTTTGTAAAAGTAGAAAAGTTCCATTTTCTGGCCGAATTCGTAGTCGTTGATTATGTTGTCGATCCTCGGGTTCCTTTAATTCTCGGGAGATCCTTTTTGAGGACGGCAAGTGCTTTGATTGATGTTTACGGTGAAGAATTAACTCTCCTAGTTGATGATGAAGCCATAACCTTTAAAGTTGTTCAAACTTCGAGATACTCCTATAATGATGTTGCATTGATTAATCGAATCGATGTCATCGACGTAGCTTGTGAGGAGTATGCTTAAGAAGTGCTCGGATTTTTGGATAGTTCAACAAGTGGCAATCCTACTCCATCTTTAGATCCTATCCTTTCTACTTCTTCCTCCTCTCTCATACCTTTTGAGGAAGGCGACTTCATTTTGGAAGAAATCGAAGCTTGTCTTACAAATGATTCAATTCCATCAGGAATTGATGATGACGATTTTGATCTGGAGGGAGACCTTCTTCTACTCGAGAAGTTATTAAACGATGATCCATCGTCTCCTCTCCCTCCGAAAGAACTTCATGTTGAGGAACTTAAAATTGTAAAATCTTCTATTGATGATCCTCCGGAGCTTGAGCTCAAGGATTTACCTCCTCATCTTGAGTATGCATTTTTGGAGGGTACCGATAAACTACCCGTCATATTTGCTAAAAACTTAAAAGAAGATGAGAAGGTACGACTTCTAAAGGTTTTAAAGTCACACAAGCGTGCCATCGCTTAGAGAATCTCCGATATAAAGGGCATTGACCCTCAATTTTGTACTCACAAAATATTAATGGATGATGACTCTAAACCGGCAATTCAACATCAAAGAAGGGTTAACCCAAAAATTCATGAGGTTATCAAAAAGGAAGTTATCAAACTCCTTGATGCCGGATTGATTTACCCTATCTCCGATAGCCCGTGGGTTAGCCCAGTTCATTGTGTGCCTAAGAAGGGCGGTATAACCGTAATTGAAAATGAAGATAATGAGTTGATACCTACTCGATTAGTTATGGGATGGCGTGTATGCATTGACTACCGAAAGTTAAATGATGCCACTCGTAAAGATCATTTCCCGTTACCGTTTATGGACCAAATGCTTGAAAGACTCGTAGGAAACGAATACCATTGTTTTCTAGATGGTTTCTCGGGGTACTTTCATATTCCAATTGACCCGCAAGACCAAGAGAAGACCACTTTCACTTGCCCTTATAAGACGTTTGCCTACCGACGCATGCCTTTCGGCTTATGTAATGCTCCGGGCACGTTCTAAAGGTGCATGATGGCCATTTTCCACGACATGATCGAGGAAACAATGGAGGTCTTTATGGATGATTTCTCAGTCTTCGGGGATTCTTTCTCCTTATGCCTCTCCTATTTAGACAAAATGCTCAAACGGTACGAAGACAATAATTTAGTTCTAAATTGGGAGAAATGCCATTTTATGGTAAAAGAAGACATTGTTCTAGGACATAAGATTTCAAAGTCCGGAATTGAGGCCGACAAAGCTAAAGTTGATGTTATAGCTAAACTCCCTCATCTGACTTTCGTTAAAGGCATTCGAAGTTTTTTAGATCACGCCGGGTTCTATCGTCGATTTATTTAATATTTTTCTAAAATCTCCCGGCCGATGACCCATCTTCTTGAAAAAAATACCCCTTCCATCTTCTCGAAGGAATTGAAGCGTTTAATATACTTAAGAAGAAGTTAACCGAAGCTCCGATATTAGTTGCCCCCGATTGAGACCTACCATTTGAAATTATTTGTGATGCTAGTGATTACGCGGTAGGTGCAATCTTGGGGCAACGTAAGACCAAACATTTTCAGCCTATACACTATGCGAGCAAGACTATGACCGATGCTCAAGTTCATTATACTATGACGAAGAAAGAATTATTAGCCGTCGTGTATGCTTTCTAGAAATTTTGGCCTTATTTAGTCTTGTCGAAGACTGATAACCGTCAAACGCGTGTCGTAATAATATATAGTATATCCCGTCAGATAAGCCAATTACTTTAGGAAAAATAATAGTCTATCTTCCGAGTGTCGTTTCCACGGCGAGAGATGAATTGAAATTCATGAGAATGTTTCGTTTGGTGCTTGAATGACAAATATTTTGGTTTTGGTTTTAAACTATTTTTATACTAAAAATTAAACTAATATTAATTCTAAGATTAAAAACTAAAAGGTTCCTCGACAACTGAAGCTTGTCATCAAATGAAGTCCATCCAACGGAACGGCTAAGGGTTCGTCGTGCATGAAACTTCTTTAAGTGGACACATAAATTATTATGAACTCTGCTCAGCTCCTCAGGAAGTCTCCGAGCTTGTAGTGTCAACATCTCCAACCCTTTTATTACCTTGAAAGGTCCAAACAAACCTGGGATTTAATTTCCCTCGTTTTGCCCAAACGTACTAACCCCTTTCCAAAGAGAAACCTGAGCATCACTAATCACCAACCTCAATACCCATCGACTTACGCTTCAAATCAGCGTAGCTCTTTTGCCTATCACGAGCGGCTTGCATCCTTTGCTTAACTTGAATGATTTTCTCAGTCGTCTCTTGTACTATCTCTGGACCGGTGAGTTGAACTTCTCCAACCTCAGCCCAACAAACAGGCGAACGACATTTTCTACCGTAAAGTGCCTCAAAGGGTGCAGCCTTAATGCTAGCATGATAACTGTTTATTGTTTTGAAAACTCGACCATTGCAAATGTTTAACCCCACCCATTTCCCAAAGTCGATCACACAAGCACGAAGCATAACTGCGAGAGTTTGAATGGTTCTCTCCGCTTGCCTCAGTTTGTGGATGATATGCGTACTCATATCTAAATTGTACCCAAGCTTTCTGAAGTGACCTCCAAAAATTTGATGCGAACCTAGGGTCACGATCACAAATAATCGAGACCGGTATTCCATGCCTCGTTACTACTTCCTTTAGGTACATTCTTGCCAGTTTCTCCAGGGGGTCAGTTTCCCTCATGGGTATAAAAATTGCAGACTTTGTAAGTCGGTCAACGATCACCCAAATGGTATCGTACCCTTGTGATGACTTAGGAAGCTTCGTGACAAAATCCATCATGATATTGTCCCACTTCCATTGAGGCATCTCGGGTTGTACCAACAAACCCGATTGTCTCTGATGTTCGGCCTTGACCTTAGCACAGGTCAAGCACTTGCTAACATAGGTGGCGATGTCGGCTTTCATATTGGGCCACCAATATAGCTTCTTTACGTCTTGATACATTTTCTCGGAACCTGGATGGATAGAATACTTTGATTTGTGGGACTCGTGCATGATCACAGTCCGCAAATCACCATAACAAGGTAACCAACTCCTGCCATTGAGGCATAGGGTTCCATCCGTACGAGGTTCCAACTTTTCCGTCCTAATTGCCTCTGGAAATTTGGCATTTTCAATCAGCATACCTCCAACATCCTCACTCTTGATGTTTTCTGGTTTCCGTGCTTCAGTCTGAGCATTCAAGATTTGCTTAGGAAGATCCAAGCTAATAGTCATGACTAAAGCTCGAACTCTTAACGGTGGTTCTCGTTCTTTCCTGCTCAAAGCATCAGCAACGACATTTGCTTTCCCTGGGTGATAACGAATATCGCAATCGTAATCACTAAGCAACTCTAACCATCGGCGTTGTCTCATGTTCAGTTCCTTCTGATCAAGAATGTGTTGTAAGCTCTTATGATCAGTGAACACTGTACACTTGGTTCCATACAGATAGTGCCTCCAAATCTTTAGAGCGAACACTACTGCTCCAAGTTCCAGATCATGAGTAGTATAGTTCTTCTCATGGATCTTTAACTGGCGTGATGCATAAGAAATAACCTTTTCCCTTTGCATCAATACCTCTGAGCTAGATGCAGTAAAATTTTCATACTGCTGCTTTAGAAGATTCCTCTAAGTCTTTTTAGTAGCAGCATTCCCTCCAAACCTCTTCTCAATAGCCTGCAGCAATGACTTGGCATCTTTGATGGAGTTAAACTTCAATTGATGTTCATTAGGGATGCCCATCAATAAAGTGCTTCTTGCCTTCAGCTCTAACCTCCTTTGTGCCTTTTCTTCAGCAGTTGAAGGAGCAATTATAGTCTCAACACCTTCAACAAGTTTTATTATTAGAGGTGCATTACCATTCTCTATGACTTCCCATAGAGAATAATCAACCATCTGGATGTACTGTTCCATCATCATCCTCCAAAGTTCATACTCACCTGGTTTGAGCATATGCACTTATGATGCAGCCACCATATGTATTGAGTCTTGATCCATGTCTTCTTAGCAAGGTTTCTCAAAGCAATAAGCTCTGATACCACTTGTTGATCCCACTTCAATGGATCTTGAATTCCTTAGCTTGTGTATGGTTTAGTTATGCAAGATAAATCCTACATAACTATGATAGAAACTTTATTTGATAATACTAAAGATTATGCGGAATCTAATCTTTAATATAAGAAGAATTCTTCAATGAAATAGTAATTCTAATAAACACACATATTAACAAACAAAAGCTTCAATATATTAATACAAATACTCTAAATAGTATTAGGGTTACAAAACCTTGAAGCTATGATAATTCTGTGAATGACTCGTTTTTTATACATAGAACTCTATACCCTAGGACCTCCTTTTATACACCAAAGAGTCCTAGTCGATTTACAATATATTACAAAAACTTAGAATATTCTTAAAGATCTATTCTATAAATAACAATCCTTATTAACTAAGTAACCTTGATCTTTAAGCAATCTTTATCTTCTCTGAGCAGTCTTTATCCTTTCAGCAGTTGTAATCTTTCAGTAGTTGTACCTTTATACCAGCAACATTAACTTTGAACACTAGCAGTAGTAAGTAGTAACTTATACAGCAGCAGCATTAACTGTGTATAAGTAGTAGTAACTACTTAGAATATTTTCTTCAATCTTCACGAGTAATACTAACTTTACTCTAGAAGTACTAACATATACTAGCAGTACTAAGTTACACTACCAGTAGTAACTAGCAGTAGTAATATACGCTAGCAGTAGTAACTTACACTAGCAGTAGAAATTAGCAGTACTAACTACTTAGCATATTTTTAATTAAGATTACTAACAGCACTAATTTATGCTTAGCAGCAGTAACTAATACCTTAACAGCAGTAACTCTAAGATCATTAAGAAGTCTTTTAATCCTAACATTTTATATGAAAAGGCTTACGGTTGATCATTCTACAATCTTTCACCAGACGTACCACTCCAACAGGGCAGCTGAAGCACACATACATGGCCGTAACGACAGAATAGACATGTGTGTTTGATCACATCCCCATTTGAATTTAACCAACGGTTAGGATGAAGAATGATATAGGGTAGGAACCTTATACAATTTTGGTCCAACTGGCATACTTATAAGTTTTGTGACTATTATAAGGGTTGAAATGGTCTCAAATACAAACATTTAAACTTTGGTGAAACATTTATACTTAAATAAACCTAGAACTCACGCAACTTTAATGGTGACATTTTTAAAGCATGTGTTTTCAGGTTGAATTAGATCTTTGGCTTCTTGATGTGCATTAGATTGTAAAATGTACAAGATTTCATACAGGATTCAACACAACAAATTTCGTTGTGCTACTTTTTCAAGATTTTCCATTATGATGCAATTAAGGGGTCAAATATTATATTTATTTAAATAAAATCAACGAGATTGCTTTCAAATGACACATTAGAGGTCATTCTCTTGTATCTTGTGTTGTTTGCATTATAAGTATACTCCCTGGTGCATGATTTCCCGCTGTGACACATTTTTGGGGTGTTACATTTTTGGGTTGTTACAGATTGGCATAGAGAACTAGGTTGCATAATGTTACCTAGACTAAAACCATTTTCCACAAACATTGCGATCACATCAAACAATTTCTAATTGCATACACACTACTTGCTTACTTATCTTACATACTTGGTTACATTAAGTGCTGTACATGAATACAAAGTATATAATATATATGCTTACATCCTTTTGCGTATATCATTGCATTTATTTATATAAGAAGTTATTTTATATAAATACAGAACATTTTCTTAAGACATTGTGAGTTTACACAATGGTCTCATTTTAACTTCTTCTTCTTAGAAATTGTGAGTAACACAATGGTCAAACTTGTTGTTTTAGAAGTTTTACAACTTAGTGAAGCGACTTATAACAATATACTTATTACTGCTGCTACTTTGGAGTTCTAACTTAGTGCTGCTGGTGAAGGACTGCAAAAGATTAAAGAAAATAAACTAAGTCATTAGACTAGTAGATTAGGTATAGTAAGTACTAGCAGTACATTGTTAGAACAGGCCATAGTAGATAAGTGCTAGTTAGTATAAGATAGTACTTGGCTAACATATAATAGTTAGTACTGTGTAGGAGATATGATATGAGTTATAATTAGGAATATATATGGCAATAAACTCTTTAGATTGTTTTGTAAGCCATTAGGATTTTTTCTTGGTGTAATAAAATGAACCCTAACGCACTAGTATAAGACACAAGTCTCTCACAAAAATTCATAGTTTAAAATAGCTGAACCTATCCAGATTAATAGAAATCAAAGTTCTGGTTATTATTGTTTCTTACTTAGCCGTATAAGTTAGTATTCGTGCATAACTTATATTGTATCATATAGTCATTGTTACTCAAGTAGTTATTTGGATTTATCCAGATTGACTACCACCCTTAACAGCTAGAAAGATCTATCATTGGAGATCATCAAAGTGGTATCAGAGCTGTAGAGAAACACTGATTATGCAGAACCAGAAAACACATCAGTTTATAAACTTACCTTTCAATCTATATTCAAATGGCAGGATCAGACGATGAAAAGATCCACCATCCACCACCACAAACACAACAAGCCCCTCACACACTATCAACCCTCAAACTCCCTATTCGTAAAGAAAGGTGAGTATGACATAAGAGTCCATGAAAAATGGAACATTACTTGAGCGCTCAAACAGACAATCATATATGGGGAAGTCATGACAAAAAGAAAATGGTCTTGTAAAATGTCTCTACTGACACAAATGGACAAATAAAGGTTTTGCCTCCTAAAACTGCTGAAGAAATTTTAGCTAGAGAGAGAGAAAGGAAAGCAAGGACCACCTTGCTTATGGCTATACCAGAAGATCATTTAGCAAAGTTTCATCAATCACACAAATAAAGACAGATGCAAAAGATAACGTAGTCAGGTTATGCAAATCCATATGTTTGTAGTGGTAATGAATGAAATCTAAGAAGAGTAGAAATACATTTTGAAGAAACAATTTGAAAAGGTTTTTCGTATTCCAAACTCAGAAGATTGCACAAAGGTTATGATAGTTTCAGAGTCCTTGTGAGTCAACTTGAGCTCCATGGTGCAGTGTCCTCTCCAATGAAAGATGCCAATCCAGAAGTTTATTAGGTCTTTAACCTTCTTCCTGGTCCCACGGAGTATCCATGGATTAGAGGATCAACAGAGTGGACAATCTAGTATTTGATGATCACTACAACAATCTTAGAGTCTTTAAGTCTGAGTTAAAAGGCCCTACTTAAGATCATCTCTAGTGGGCACAAAATTTGCGCTTGTGTTTCTTTTTCTGAAAAAGCACGAATAGTAACAAGATGTAGTACTGCTTATGTGTTTCTAACTTCCTCTTATATAACTAACAAAGGGAAAAATCTTCATCATAACGTTGATGACTAATATACTCCTTCTTTGCTAATCAGTCAAGTGGTTCACAATTGGATCATTAGGATCTGGAGCAAACTTGATAGTTTGATTTAAAAGAGATGGACTTGAAATGGCAAGTGGATCCAAGATTTCAATGAGATTGAAGAAGTTTAACAAGAAGACTGAGGGAAAAAGCTAGCAGTTTGATGCCAGCAAAGAACTAGTTGGCTTGACAAGACCGATAGTCGAATACTTTAATTGTCCCCAAACAGGCATTTTTTCAGAGATGCATATCGAAAGGAATCAAGATATCAGGAGTGAGGGATGCTTGGAATACTGTGTACAAAGCAAAAGACAAATAGATGAGACTTATACAATATGAGGAACCTAAAGCTATTGTAACAACTTGATGAGATAGGTGTAGATTGGACTGGTCAAACAGAGGAATAGCAAGAGAACTGATGCTTTTGGAATGTCTTACCAAGCAATTCAGGCCTCAGACACTGAGGTAACACCTGTCAAAAAGAATGTGTTAAGAATCGTATGCTAAACTTAAAAAATTATAAATATGACTAAGAGAACACAAATGTGAATGCTAAGTAGAGAAATAAAAGCCTATACACTAGCATTAGCAAAGGTAGAGAAGCTCAATTAAGTTTGTCATCAGAAAAATCAATTAGCTTAAATGAATAAAAAATTAGGTTCTTATGAAAATGTAATTTAGATGAGTAAAACTGATGTCCACACATAACATTAAGAAACTATTAGAGAAGCTATAAAAAGAAAAAGAAAGAACTAAAAACCAAACCTTGATAATTATCAAAAGTTTCTCTAAAGGTCCTTAGTAAACTCTAAAAAGTCCAAATGAGTGCTGGAAGGGGACAGATCTGGGCTTTTTGGTATGGAGATCAAATACATTATAGTGTTTTTAAGATTTAATGTAAAATGAAGTATTTTCAAAATTTTCATTTTTGTATTTTCTCAAGAAGTGTAGTTTACAATAGAGGTCAAGTGATGTAGAAGATAAGTCCAGTGTTGATAGAATTTTTGTATTAGTCAAAATTTGAAGGAATGCAAAGCAGTTCCCCCTCTAATACAATAGGGCAACTACAATGCCAACGCCTCCAATGCTAAAACAACGGGATTACTGGTACTGAGCGACCGGGGACAATCCATACAAACAAATGGTTTTTCCACAAACCACACACAACCCCCCCCGACCCCACACCCCCCCACCCCCCCTACACCCCCACACACCCCCCCTACCCCACCCCCATCCATACCCTTCCACCCCCCCACCATCCACCCACCGCCCTCTCCCCCCGCCCCATCACCAGCCCCAACCCACCCTGCCCAACACACCCACCCACACCCCCCACCCCCCCACCCCCCACCCACCCCATCCCACCACCCACCACCCACCCACCCCCCCCCACACCCCTACCCGAGCATGACCCCCCCCCACAACCCCACCTACACCCCCAATACCCAATATCAAACCAACACCCCCACCCCCTCCACCCCACACCCCCCACCCCCACTACCCCATACCCCTACCACCAAACCCAGTCAACCCATAAACCCATCAGCCTACACACCAAACATCAATAATTGGCATCAGCAAAACAAACACAAACAAAAAACTCAGAGCAAAATCCACCCCACATAACAATATGCAACCACAGCAAGAGAAAAAACACATTGACAACTTGACGTACCACACACTATACGAATTAATCCAGCCATCACCGCCGAACAATACAGAACACAACCTAATCAACCCCTAATTCCCTCCACCCTCCTCCCCCTCCATCCAAATTAATCCCCCCTCCGTCCCCCAACTAATATATTACTTCTACTAACCCCCACCCCCCACCCCCCCCATCCGCTATACCCCCACCCCGCGCCCCCCCTACCCGTCGCCTACTAAACCCCGCCACCCTCGACCCCACCCCACTAAACCCCCCCCCGCCTAAATACCCCCCCGGCCCTCCCCCCCCACCCTAAAATAAAAAAAGGGTTAAGAAGCACATCTACCCACACCACAACCACCCCCTCCCACACCCCCCCAAGCAAGTGCACAAGTGCACATCATCTAATCTTGCCACACACATCAGTCACAATCATCAGGCTATCATCAAGTCATCCATTCACAATCATCAATCAGACCATTTGTCATTCACCCATCATCAATCATCAATCACCACACAACCCCCCCACTCCACACCCACCACACCACAACCCCACTTATGAGTCATAGTCAAGAACTTATCAACCCCATCCACATTGGTTCTATCAATCCCCCCCGCCCTCCCCCGCCCCATTACCCCCCCACCCCTCCCCCCCCCGCTGCCCCCCGCCCCCCCCCACCCCGCCTCAACCCGCCCGACGCCAACTCCCCCCCCCCCCCCCCCCCCAACCGCCCCCCGCCCCATCATCCCCCCCCCCCCCAACCCACCCCCCCCCCCCCTCACCCCCCACCCCCCCACCTCCAAAAGCCCCACGACAACCCCCTCCCCCCCCCCCCCCCCCCCCAACCTCTGCCCCCCCCCCACCCCCACCCCCCCCCCCGATCCCCCCAATCACCCCAACCCAACCCCCCCCCCCCCTCCCCCCCCCCCACCCCCCCAAAACCCCCCCCCTACCCTCCCCCCCAACCCCCCCCCTCTCCCCCCCGACTTCTCCCACCCCCTTCCCCCCCGCCCCCTTCTTCCCCCCCCCCCCCCGCCCCATCAAAAAAATTAAAAAAAAAAAAAAGAAAGAAAAAAAAAAAATAAAAATCTAAAAAAAAATAACCAAACACCATGCACAGGCACACCCTCTATCCAGGCCACATCACCCGGAGCAAACCACCCAACCAGCCATACCCTCTGTTAAAGCGCTTTTTCTCATACCCCCCCCGACCCTCCCCCCTACACCTCGCCCTCCCCCACATCCCACCCACCACCCCCCCCCACCACGTTTTTGTCCCACATAAAACCCTCCCCCCCCCCCCCCATACTACCCCTACCCCCTCTCTCCCTCCCGTCCCCATTAACCACCCTGGAAACCCTCCCCTCGCTCCATTCCAGTAAACCATACCCGCCTCCCGTCAAACCTTAAATTTCACCACCATGCAAACCCACCCCCCCCCCCCCTTCCATAAAAAATACATCATACTATTATATCCTAAAAAAATGGGATGAGTTGTAAAAAAAGAAAAGTCCCACTGACAACTACGCTCAAGAGCAAAACACCCCCCCCATGCTCCCCTCCAATTATCCTGTCCATTCACCCACCCACCCAACCCAAAACCCCCACCTATTCAACCCACTTAAAATCCCCAACCCAACCCCCCCCCACCTGTACCTTACGCTGTCCTCATACCACCAACCATCCCGCCAATATACCACCCACCATCCATTACCCGTTTTCTCCACGCTCCCCTATATTGCCCACAAACACCCCCACCCCCCCGTCGCTTCGTCGCACTGCATCGCTCCAAACCCCCCGTACCAACACCTCCCCAAGACCATCGCCATACCACCACTGTTAGAATACAACAAACTAAAAATAGCCCATTCAAATCCACACAATGCAAACACAATCACAAATAAGTAAGGCCAAACCAGCCACATACAAAACATTCCTATATTGGAAAATCCATATCCCAAACCTAGCCATTTAGACATTAACCCAATCAGTCTCTCTTGTTCCCTTGAGGACTTTAGACAACATTGTTTTGTTCTTTAACGTTTCCCGTAGTAGATTTTACATTGCATAACAGTATTAACAAAAGCAAAACTAGTTTTCCTGTTCTTTTGAGTTTTTATCACATATTTCATAACACTACTGACTCAAACTCCTCGAAATTTGAAAGACATCAACCAAACTTTTAGGTTATGACTAACAACTTTGGGTTCAACTACAACTGATTCAGGCATAGATTCAAGTGTTTCTACACTAGAATTTGATTCACAAGAATTAAAGTCACTACTCTTAGCATCAGACTCACTAGTTTTAGATTGTTTTGGACCATATGAAAAAATTATGATCTTCTATTCCAAAATCAGATTTAGGAGGCATGTAGTTTCCTGTCATTAGAGGGGGAACTACATGCATTCCTTCAACTTTTGCAAATCTATTATACACAGGACTATCTTCTACATCACTTGACCTACTGTCAAATACACTTTGAAAAACTTCATTTTCATAACTTAAAACACCTAAATGTATTTGATCTCCTTACCCAAGCCCAGATTTGTCCTTAGCACTCATCTGGCTTTTTTAGCAGTTTACTAAGACCTTTAGAAGAACTTTGAAAATTCTCAAGTTTGGTTTTTAATTCTTCTTTTTCTTTATAGCTCTGCTAATAGTTTCTTATGAAATGATGACACATCATTTTTAATCATCTAAATCAATTTTCATAAACCTAATTTTTTCTTCATAAGCAAATTGATTTTTCTGATGACAAACTAATTGAGCTTCTACCTTTGATAAAGCTAGTGTATAGGCTTTTATTTCTATACTAGCATCACCAAGTTGTTCTCTCCGTTCATCATATAATTTTTTAAGTTTAGCATATGATTCCACACATTCTTTTGAACAAGATGTTACCTCAGTGTCTGAGCCTGAATTGTTGTACGCCATCAAAGCAAAGTTCTCTTGCTCATCCTTTGCATGACTAGTCCAATCAACACCATCTCCATCAAGAGTTACCAAAGCTTTAGGTTCCTCCTATTTTCTAAGTCCTCATCCTAATGTCTTTTGCTTTGTCCCATATTCCAAGCATCTCTCATCCTGATACCTTGATTCCCTTTTGATCTGCACTCCCTAGCAAAATGCCCTGTCTTGTGACAATTGAAGCATTCGACTTTGGTCTTGTCAAAGCCAATTGGTTCCTTGGCATTAAACGACAGCTTTCTTCCTGTCTTCTTGTAAAACTTCCTTAATCTCATTGAAAATCATGACCACTTCCCAATTCATCAAGTCCATCACTTTAACAAACCTCTCATCAAGTTGCTCCAGATCCTCGATGATCCAAGTTGCGGACCACTTGAGATTGATTAGCAAAGACAGGAGTATAATAGATCATCCAACGGTATGTAAAGATTTTTCCCCTTTGTGAGTTATAATCCAAAAGAATTAGAAACACCATAAGCAGTACTAAACACAATAGTACTATAGTGCTTTCAGAAGAAACAAAGCTATACATTAGTGCACTAGAAATGATCTAGTATGGCCTTTAACATCAGACTAAAAGACTTAAGATGTTGTAGAGATCATCAAAACTAAGATGTCCACTCTAGCTTGATCCTCATAATCAAGGATAACTTGGGACCAGGAAGAAGGTAAAGACCTAAGAAACTTCTGATTGGCATCTTCAATGGAGACACCTGCACCATGGATCTCAAGTTGACTCAAAAGACTCTGAAACCTATCATAACCTTTGTGCAATCCTTCTGAGTTGGATACAGAAAAACTTTCAAATTGTTTCTTCAAAATGTATTTCTTATCATCTCTTATATACAACATTACCACCAATATGGATTTGATACCTTCCTACATAACTTTAGCATCAGTCATTTTGGTGAAACTTTGCTAAATGATTTCTATAGCCATAACAAGGTGGTCCTTGAGCTTTCCTTTCCCTCTCTTCTAGCTAAAATTACTTCAGCAGTTATAGGAGGCAAAACCTTTATTTGTCCATTTTTTTGTGTCCAGTAGAGACATTACAAGCCATTTTCATTTTTGAATGACTTCCCATATATGATAGTCTGTATGCTCAAGTATGTCCATTTTCATGGCCCATAATCATACTCACCTTTTTTTTTTTTTTTTTTTTTTTTTTTTCTTTAGAATATGAGTTTGATGGTTGATATAGTGTGAGAGGCTTGTTGTGTTGGTGGTGGTGGTGGTGGTGGATTTGATCCTGCCATTGAATAGATCTGAAAGGTAAAGGTTTATAACTGATGTGTTTTGGTTCTTCTTACTCAGAGTTTCTCTACAGGCTCTGATACCACTTGTCGATCCCAATGAATAGATCTTTTTAGCATGTTAAGGATGGTAGTCAATCTGGATAAATCCAAACTAACTACAAGAGAAACAATGACTATGAACAATATAAATTATGCGAAAACTAACTTATATTGCTAAGAAGAACAATGAATGAAACAGAACTTTGATTACTATTAATCTGCTAGATTACAGATTACTAACTATGAATATTTGTGAGAGACTTACATGTCTCTAACTAGTGTCGTAGGGTTCCTTTTATACAACAAAGAAAAACCCTAATGGGCTTACAAAACATGTTAAAGAGATAATTGCAATATTTATTTTTTAAAAAAATTCCTATTTATAACTCATGCATATCTCCTAACAGTACTAACTATTATATGCTAGCAGTACTAACTTACTACTAACATCACTAACTATACTGGCAGTACTAACAATGTACTGGCAGTACTAACTATACTAACACTAACAATACTAACGACTTAGTCTATTTTCTTCAATCCTTAGCAGTCTTCGCCAGCAACACTAAGTAGAACTAGCAGCAGTAACTTGTATAAGTAGCAGCACTAAGTTGTAGAAACTTCTAAAACCTAACAAGTAAGACCATTGTGCAACTCACAATGTCTAAGAAGTAAAATGAGACCATTGTGTAACTCACAATGTCTTAAGAAATGTTCTAGTATTTATATAAATAACTCTTATATAAATAAATGCATGATATACGCAAAGGATGTAAGCATATATATTATATATATGTATGTCATGTAAGCACTTAATGTAACAAGTAATGTAAGAAAGTAAGCAAGTAGTGTATATGCTCTTTGAAAATGTTTAATGTGATGCAATGTTTGTGAAAATGGTTATAGTCTAGGTAACATATGCAACCTAGTTCTCTATACCAATCTGTAACAACCCAAAAATTAACACCCCAAAAATGTGTCCCAGCGGCAAATATGCCCAGGTGAGTTAATTCATAAATGAGCAACAACACAAGATACAAGATAATGACCTCTAAATGTGTCATTTGAAAAGTCAATCTCGTTGATTTTCTAGAAAATAAATAAAAAATTTGACCCAAATTGGCATCATAATGAAAATCTTGAAAGTAGCACAACGAAATTTGTTTGTAGAAATCCATGTATGAAATCTTGTAATTTTACACTCTAATGCCATACAGGGGAGTAAGCGAAGCATCTAATCACCGAGAGAATAACATGCTTAAAAAACTTCAACATAAAGTTGGGTGAGTTAATAGTTTATTTAAGTATAAAAGTTACACCAAAGATTTACAAAGTGGTGTATGACCATTACAACCCTTATAATATTCACAAATTATACGTATGACAGTTGGACAAAATTTGTTCAAAGTATTGCATGATGAAAAAACCATCACAAAATATTTCAAGTATGTATTAGCCCAGTGAGTGGATTACGATACTTTAAGTTTCATGACACTGCTATGTAAGACTTCAATGTAATGCCACTTTATTCAAGGGATAGTAATTTTGGTATTGTGGATTAAAAGAACTTCATTGATGATCTTGAAGTTACTGCTTCTAAAAGTTTGTGTTACTCGCTGCTAAGGTAAAACTTAGTGATGTTCATAAGACTCTAATGAAAAATATGCTAAAGTATGTTAGTACAGCTAGTGAAACTTAATTACTACTGCAAATATAACTTAGTACTAGCTAAGGTATAGTAGTACAGCTAGTTACTACTCCATAGTATATGTTATACTACTTACAGTAAAGTTTAGTACTACTGAGAAGATTGAAAGAAATATTCTAAGTAGTTACTACTGCTTGTACACAGTTAATGTTGCTGGTGTAAAAAGTTACTACTGTCGGTGTTCAGAGTTAATGCTGCTATTACAAAGTTACAACTGCTGAAAAAATTAAGACTGCTAGAAGATTTTCTACTATCAGAGAAAGGATAAAGACTGCTTAGAGAAAAGACAAAGATTGATTGGAGATCAAGATTACTTAGGTGAAATAAGGATTGTTATTTTATAGACTAGTAACTTTGAGAATAATCTAAGTTTTTAAGGAATATACTATAAATCTGACTAGGACTCCTTGTGTATAAAAGGAGGTCCCCTAGGACATAAGTTTGATATCTTGGTTTTTGATATCGATAAAGCTTCAAGTTTGTAACCCTAATACTGATTGAGTATTCATATTAAAATATTGAAGCTTGTTTAGTTAATACTTGTGATCATTAGTAAAATTCATGTGACCATTGGATGAACAATAGTCACACAAAATACACATTCACTTGACTTTAAACAACATATGGTCACACTTATTAACACTTTTGGCCACTTTTGGTTAACTTGTATGTGACTAAATAACAAAAAAAACAAGCTTTGTGTGACTAAATGTTACAAATTGCCACACACACTTAAAAATCATGTGACCATTGAATGAACAATAGTCACACAAAATACACATTCACTTGACTTTAAACAACATATGGTCACACTTATTAACACTTTTGGCCACTTTTGGTTAACTTGTATGTGACTAAATCCCAAAAAAACCATGCTTTGTGTGACTAAATATTACAAAAGGCCACACAAACATAAAATTCATGTGACCATTGGATGAACAATAGTCACATAAAATACACATTTACTTGATTTTAAAAAGCATATGGTCACACTTATTAACACTTTTGGCCACTTTTGGTTAACTTGTATGTGACTAAATTAAAAAAAACATGCTTTGTGTGACTAAATATTACAAAACGCCACACAAACTTAAAATTCATGTGACCATTGGATGAACAATAGTCACACAAAATACACATTCACTTGACTTTAAACAACATATGGTCACACTTATTAACACTTTTGGCCACTTTTGGTTAACTTGTATGTGACTAAATCCCAAAAAAACCATGCTTTGTGTGACTAAATATTACAAAAGGCCACACAAACATAAAATTCATGTGACCATTGGATGAACAATAGTCACACAAAATACACATTCACTTGACTTTAAACAACATATGGTCACACTTATTAACACTTTTGGCCACTTTTTTTTAAATTATATGTGACTAGCTCAAAAAAAACAACACCCGTTGTGTGACTAAATCATCACAAACGTCACATTTATTATATATTCATGTGGCCACAGGACGGGAAATAGTCACACAAAATACACATATACTTGAATAAACCATCTCAAATGTCACATATATTATATATTTATGTGGCCAAAGGACGAACAATAGTCACTCTCAAAAATCATTCGTGTGACTATAAAGTGTTTACGGTCACTAATACTAATTAATCCAACAAAACTTATGCCTAATTTGTCACACATTTTTGGAGTAACCAATACCACTTTTGTACCAGTGTATGCTAACAATAAGGGCAAGGAGATTCTTAAAGAACACTGGAAGGAAGTTTTCTGTGAATGGTACTAAGACCATTGGGTTTAATAAGTCCAAGGTGGAGTGTTACAACTACTAAAAAAGGGGACACTTTGTAAGGGAGTGCATGGCTCTAAGGAACCAAGAAAACAGGAATAGGGAGAACACAAGCTTGAGATGGTTCTGGTTATGATTGGAGTGATCAAGCAGAAGAAGGTCTAACTAACTTTGCACTCATGGCTTACTCTTCTACAAGTTCTAACTCTGAGGTATCTACTGATTCAAATTGTTCATCATCTTGTTTGGAAAATGTTAAAATTCTTAAAGGACAAAATGAACAACTATTAAAAGACTTAAGGACATCTAAGTTAAATGTTATTGCTTAAAAAACAGGTTTAGAGCCTGTAGAAGCAAGACTTCTAGTTTATAAGAAAAATGAGTCTGTTTATGAGGAAGATATGAATGTCTTAAAATGTGAGATTCATTTAAGACAAGTAGCTATTACAGTGCTTAAAAGGAAGTTGGAACTGGCTCAAAAACAAAAAGATGAAATTCAGCTAACAGTAGAAAATTTTGAGAATTCATCTAAAAACTTAAACAAACTAATAGACTGTCAGATAGTTGATAAGTGCAAAACAAGTTTAGGGTATAATGCTGTTCCACCTCCCTATACAGGAAACTTTATGCCTCCAAAACCTGATTTGTCATTCTCTGGTTTAGAAGAGTTTACAAGTGAGCCTATAGTTATTAAGCTTATAGCTGAGAACGAGTGAAGCTAAGGCTAGTGAAGCAAAGCATAAAGCAGTTAGGAAGAATAATGGTGCTCTAATTATTGAGGATTAGGTGTTTTATAATGAGGAAGATGATGTGCCTCAGGCTAAGATTGAAAAGAAAACATTTAAGCCTAGTTTTGCTAAGATAGAGTTTGTTAAATCTAAACAACAAGATAAGACTGCTAGGAAAACTGTCAATCATGTTGAGCAAAATAGACAAAACATTCATACTCCTAGAGGCAATCAAAGAAACTAGAATAATATGATGTCTCAAAGATTAGGAAGTAATTTTGAGATGTTTAATAAAGCTTGTTATGTATGTGGAAGTTTTGATCACTTGCAGGTAGATTGTAAAAAGGTGAATCAAAAACAGTTTCAAAATACAAAACCTATTTGGAACAATGCTAAAAGGGTGAATCATCAGAATTTTGCCAAAAAGACTCACCCCTGTCCTAAAAAGAACATGGTTCCATGAGCAGTACTAATTAAGTTTGGCTTAGTATCAGTTAATATTGCTAGACAAGTTAATGCTGCTCACTCAAAAACAACAGTGAATGCTGCCAGACCAATGTCATATCTTTCTAAAATAGCACATTCAACTTTTAAAAAGCCCATTCATAAGAATACAACATTTAAAAAACAGTAATTTTAATCAGAGGGTTAATACTGTTAAGGATACAAATGTTAATATAGTTAGGCCAAAAGCAGTAGTTAATACTGTTAAGCTAAAATCAGTAGTTATTGCTGCTTGGCCAAATGCAGTAGTTAATGTTGTTAAGGGAAATAATGTTAATGCTGCTAAGGCCTCAGCTTGTTAGGTTTGGAAACCAAAGAATAAAGTTTTAGACCATGTTTCTAAACACAACAGTGCATCAATCACCTTAAAGAAGTTTGATTATGTTGATGCACAAGGCAGATCCAAGTCAGTGATGGCTTAGGTCCCCAAAAGAAGCTGATTTTCTTATCTAATGTGCAGGGCAATCCACAAATAGATTTATAGTATCAAGGAGTGATTGATAGTGGATGCTCAAGGAACATGACAATGAACATGTCATATCTTACAGACTATGAAGAGATAGATGGAGGATATGTTGCCTTTGGAGGTAACCCCAAAGGAGGGAAAATCACAAGCAGAGGTACAATCAAAACTGGTAATTTTAGATTTTTGAGATAGTATTTTGTAAAAGAGTTAAAGTTTTAACGCTCTCTAAGTGTCTCACAAATTGTGACAAAAAGAAGAGTGGTTTCTCTTTAATGACACTGAATGAATTGTTTTAACCTCCATACTTAAGTTAACTGATGAAATTCAAGTTTTACTTAAAGTTCCTAGAAAGAACAATATGTATAGTGTTGATTTAAAAAATATTGTTCCTTAAAGGAGGTCTAACTTGTCTTTTTCGAAAAGCCACATCTGATGAATCTGAACTTTGGCATAGGAGGCTAGGACACATAAATTTCAAAACTATGAATAAACTGGTTAAGAGAAATCTTGTAAGAGGTTTACATTCAAAACTTTTTGAAAATAATCAAACCTGTGTTGCTTGTCAAAAGAGAAAGCAACATAGAGCTTCTTATAAGTCCAAAACAGTAAGTTCAATGAGCCAACATTTGCATACGTTGCACATGGATTTGTTTGGTCCAACATTTGTAAAAAGCTATAATAAAAAGATGTAATTTGCCAATTTGTCATAGAAGATTACAGTAGTTTTTAGTTATGGTTTTCTTTCTTAGCTACTAAAGAGTGAGACTAGTGGCATACTGTAAGTTCCTTTATAACTTGATAAACCGTCAAACGCGTGTCGTAATATTATATATATAATCCCGTCAGATAAGACATAAATTACTTAGGAAAAATAATAGTCTATCTTCCTAGTGTCGTTTTCCATCCCACGCGAGAGATGAATTGAAATTCATGAGAAAGTTTACGTTGATGCTTGAATGGAAAATATTTTGGTTTTGGTTTTAAACTATTTTTAAACTAAAAATTAAACTAACATTAAATACTAGAGATTAAAAAACTAAAAGATTAAACTAAAACTGATATATAAATGACAAATATGCTTGCTAAGTGACGTGAAATATTCCTTAAGTGCGGGCTTAGGTTTAAAACGAATTAAAAACCTTAGAAGAAAACAAAGTTGCAACAAATTAAATGACAAGAAAAGTAAAATGCTTTTTAAAATAAATACAAGTGTTTTAAATTGCATTAAAAGTAAATGACGTAAAAAAAAAAAAAAAAAAAAAAAAAAATCTATTTAAAAAAAAAAATTTTGGAAAAAAACCCCTTATTAATTTTTTTTAAACCTTTTTAAGTAACTGCACTTATATTTCCAAATCACTAATCACTTAGCAAACACAGTTAAACTACTCACTACGCATACAAATATCAAAATAAGCAAACATTTTATAAAATAACAAATTAAATCTACACTAATTAATTGAAAAAGGATAGAAATGAAAAACAAATTAAAGAGGGCCGCAAATAAACGATAACCACCCGATCTTACAAACTATATAATAAAATAAAGTTTATCACTTTTAAGCTCTCCTTCAACATTTCGATAGAAATCCTCACCACCACGTTATGAATGGAACATTGGCCTCAATGTTCAAAAATGTCGGGTTTTACCCCCACACTTATCAACGAAAAAGGCAAATGCTAGTAATTCCAAGTGTGAAAGGGAAAACACAATATATATACATGATCAGGATTGAGGATTTCCATAATAAGCAGAAGATCAAAGACCGGATGATTGGAGGATTAAAAACAAGCACGGGTCTTCATAAGCAAAACCAATACCACAAATCGTAGAAAGAAGCACGCCCCCGCACTTGGGCTATAAAATCACACACTTATTTATTACGAAAATAAAAGAAGAATAGACAGAAACGCAGGGTTCCTCCCGAGAAGCGCTTGTTTTTTGGTGCGAGTCCCTAGCTTAACTCTCCCCGAAAATCCTTTGACCTTGGGCATGAAAAGAAGAAATTGAAAAATCACTATCGGATATCATATGCGCATCCGGCTAAGAGTAAGAAAAATGAAAAGTGGGAAATGCCGGGGTCCAAAATAGTATCCTCACTCCCCGGAATATGAGAGAAAAGAGAAGATCACCGAATAATGAGATAAGGGGGAAGAAATATTCGTATAACAAATGTGATGGAAAATAATGGCGAACCTCAAAGGTTTAACTTAACAAATGTCAAAGAAAAACTTTTCTCATGAATCCCGGGGTCGAAAACTTTGTCATCGGTCATTAAATCACTGAGAATATCTCGTAGATTAAGGATAGACTTAAGGTTGCGCGTGATCGCCAGAAAAGTTATGCCGATAAGAGGAGGAAGCCTTTAGAGTTCAGTGTAGGTGACTATGTCTTGCTTAAAGTATCGCCTTGGAAATGTGTGGTATGCTTTGGGAAGAAGGGGAAACTAGCACCT
The DNA here is from genome assembly GCA_026074375.1 of Tanacetum coccineum. Taxonomy (NCBI): domain Eukaryota; kingdom Viridiplantae; phylum Streptophyta; class Magnoliopsida; order Asterales; family Asteraceae; genus Tanacetum; species Tanacetum coccineum. Next base: position 29,169 of record BQNB010016260.1, read on the forward strand.
AGGTTTGTTGGACCTTTTGATATCATTGAGAAGGTAGGCCTAGTGGCCTATCAGTCAGATTGCCTGAGGAGTTAAATGGTGTTCATGACGCGTTCCATGTGTCGAACTATAAGAAGTGTTTGGGTGATCCAACACTGCTAGTACCTTTGGATGAGATCCGAGTTGATGCTAAGTTGAATTTTATGGAAGAGCCTATGGAAATCTTGGAACGAGAGTTCAAGAAGTTGAAGCGGAGTAGAATTTCCATCGTCAAGGTTTGGTGGAATTCGAAACGTAGACCTGAATTCATGTGGGAACGTGAAGATCAAATGAAATTTAAGTATCCGCATCTGTTTAGTGCTGATAAATAGTTGAATTTCAGGGGCGAAATTCTTTTAAGGGGGTAGAATGTAACCCTTGCCCTTTTTGTGTTTTGAATAATATAATATTAGTCCTTTGACTATTTGGTGTTTGTCAGTTTTATTAGAATATGTATCGTGTTGACGGTGGTGAATTTATGAGATTCGATGTATTTTATGGTTATATTGTGTATAATAATCCTTTTTAGAGGGTATTATTATGTTGATTCTGTTTTTGATGGTTTGACTCGTGAATAGCATGAAATGCCGAAAAACGAGTCCCGACACGTACGTTAATGTCCAAATGAGTTTTGGAGGAATAAAGCGTAGAAATATTTCAAGTAAATACTCTAAGTTATTGGAAAAGTATTTTTAAGGTGAATAAAAATGCTAATTAACTTTGAGAAATATTTTACGATTAAGCTTTTCGAGTTTTTAAGTGATCCCGGCGCCAAACGAAAGACCCAAACCCTCCTAGGATGCTATAGAGGCACGTAAGGTTAAGGGGAACAAGATGGCTATTATCTAGCATTTGTGTGTAATCATGCTTAGTACTATATTATTCCTCCACCAACATTTCTCACTTACCCATTTTCATTTAAAAAAAACACACACACACACACTTGTGTGTGCTCGTCCGAAAACACACACACACACACAAACTTTATTTTAATTTTGATCAAGAACATGGTGGTTTAGAGTATTTTCGGGTTGATTCTAGTGTTCGGGTATTCATTTAAACAACGTTTGGGTTGTCCAGTTCGCGTCGAAATTTATTTTGAGGACCATTCTTGTAAGTCTTTCAAATTTAAATTTAAATTGTACTTTTATATGGTAAATGATGCATAGATGTTAGTTGTACAAGTTGATCGTCGTAAAAATCAAAACTCGAAAATGAAATGAAGGAATAAAAGGGTGCGTTTGGTTCAAAAATAAAAGGAAATAAAAAGAGGTTTTGTTAGTTTTAATATTGTGGTCGTGATGGTTGAAAAACATATGTTTGCTATGTTGCTTATTTTGTATATGGCTTATTTTTAAGCTCGAATAGCTTATTTTGAGCTTATTAGGTCACAACAAATTTAAGGTAACACGAGGAAGTGTTTTTGGTTATTACCCTAGTATATCATATTTTTGTGGACTATTATTATAGCTTACGGTGATAACCAATTACACTACATAGATTGTTAGCTTATTTTCGAGCTTAACGAACTTATTTTGGAACTTTTGGGCTCACGGCCCAATAAGTGCTCCATAAGCCGTGGCTTATTGGAGACTAATTGTGGTCCGGGTCACTTATACTTATTGATTGAGCTTATGTATACTAATGGGCTTTATATTGGGTCGGAATATATTGTATATATATATAAATCTCTTAATTTATCTTTATTGGGCCTTAAAGCCCAATAAGCGTTAACTAGTTGTTTTGAGAGTTTTGACAGACTTTTGGAAAGCGAAACATGTTTATGAATTTATTTTGAAAGTCATTTGGGAAATACGTTTTGGTGAACATTGTGAAACATGAATTCTTGGTATTTTGTTGGAAAATGGTAAAATAGTGGAGAATTGTTTGAAATTAAGGTTCAAAACCTTGGAAAACGTTGTATAAACGTACGGGTCATGTCGAAATTTTATAAAAAGTCTATACTTAGATATTTTACTCAAAACGCGATTTTTAATAAAATAATAAAATATTATTATTTTAATAAGTCGACTAAAAGACAAAAAATATAATTTTTCTCGAAACTTCCTGATAAACGTCAAACGCGTGTCGTAATAATATATAGTATATCCAGTCAGATAAGACAATTACTTTAGGAAAAATAATAGTCTATCTTCCGAGTGTCGTTTCCACGGCGAGAGATGAATTGAAATTCATGAGAATGTTTCGTTTGGTGCTTGAATGACAAATATTTTGGTTTTGGTTTTAAACTATTTTTATACTAAAAATTAAACTAATATTAATTCTAAGATTAAAAACTAAAAGATTATACTAAAATTGATATAAATGACAAAATGCTTGCTAAGTGACGTGAAATGTTCCTTAAGTGCGGGCTTAGGTTTAACGAATAAAAATCCTTAGAAAACAAGCTACAAGAAATTTAATGATAAGTAAAGTAAAATGCTTTTTAAAATAAATGACAAGTATTTAAATTGCATTAAAAGTAAATGACGGTATGTAAATTGACTATTATTTTTTTAACCTTTTTAAAACCGCACTTAAATTTCAAATCACTAATCACTTAGCAAACACAAGTTATTTACTCACTACTCATAACGAAATTTAATTTAACAAACATAACAAATATAGCATTTAATGACGAAAATAAATCTATACTAAGCATGACAAAAATCAAATACGCAAATATATTATGGAACAATAAAATAAAACTATTCTAAGTATTGAAAAGAGATTAGAAAATAGAACCCGAAATGAAGAACCGCAATGATAAAAAAAACCTAATCTTACAAACTTAATAAACAAATAAACTTATCACTTAAAAAGCTTCTACTTCACTAATTAGCAAATAAAGTTGTCAACTTTATCTACTAATTACTTTCATAAAAACCATAAAGATCAAAACTTTATCTATTTATCAACCTTATAAGACCCTTAAGCTCCGGCCATAGATGTAGAAGGATGGAATAAGAAATAAGACATGAAAAGTTAAGACAAAATAATCTAATAAGATGAAAACTTTTTTGAAAAATAAGCTAATTTGAAAACTAATTTTTGTAAAAATAAAACTAGATTAAATATATAAAAAAACTACTTTTGAAATAAAACTAGAATAAGCTAAAAAGCTATCAAGGCTTTTTCGAAGAAACGATGAAGAATATAAGCTTATAAATACGCCACTTCTCAAATAAGCTACAAGTACCCTTCGAAATAAGCCCTAGCTTAATAAGCTATAAGAAAAACAAGTAAAGTTTAGAACTTTATGACTAAATAAGCTAATAATAAGCTCTCGAAGATAAAGGTGCTCAAGACTTAATGAATAACTCGAGTAGGAGACTCATGACACCCTTTTTAGCATTCGAATCGAGCTTAATCAAACAATAAGCACTTTTGAAAAAGTAAAGACAAAAAAGAGAAAAAGACGAGATAAGCAGAAGCTATTTTAGAATTTATTCTAAAGACAATAAGCTAATAAAAAAAATGAAAACTTTAGATCTAAATCTACCCGAAACTAAGGTGTTCAATCAAGTGAACTCGGATCGGGTATGATTAAGGATTAGATCTATACATAAAAAATAAGCAATCGAAAAAAAACTAAAATAAGATCACTCGAAAAGCTCTAAATCGAAAACAATATAAAATAAGCTAGTCCAAATAAGCTATGGAAGTAGCTTATTAGAATATAAGCTTAAGAGATGAGATCCAAAAATAAGCTATAAGACATGAAGCTAGTTAGACGAAGCAAAAGAAAAAAAAGAGTAGAAGAATAAGCATAAGAAATAAGCATTAAGAAATAATAAGCATTTAATAAAAACAAACCTTAAACATCTTCATTAAATAAGCTCAAAATCTTCATTACAATAAGCTATAAAAGCTTTTACAATAAGCTAAAAATTATACTACACTACTCCTAAATCTACACCTACTACTATTTTGAAAATAAACTAATTCTCTAACACTCCCCAAATGAGCTGCTGCGTCTGTTCTTATATAGCCCAAGGGGTGTGGGGGGTATTTTCGTCCTTTCATGCCATTCTGACGCGTCTTAGTGCAAATTCTGGGGGTATTATAGTCTTTTTGCTCTCCACCAACCGCCTCATTATTGCCTTGGATCTCCACACGACAACCTCGGACTGACACACGCCTGGCACCCTCGGATCACGCGTTTTGGACACGTGTCATGCTCTGATTGGCCAGCCGCCGCCACCTCGTACTGCCACCTGACATTCCCTGCCACCTCGTACTGCCACCTCGGATGAACAGTACCTCGTACCTGCCACCTGACATTCTCGTACCAATGATTAGTAGTGCCACGTGGCCTGCCAGCCGTCACTGGAGCCACCACCGGACCACCGGTCAACGGTGGTCAACGGCGACAGTCAACGGTGGCCAACGACGGTCAACGGCGACGGACCACCGTCGGACCACCGCCGGACCACCAGTCAACGGTGGTGGCTAGTCGGGTCAGGTCAGGTCTTGGGCCGGGTCGGGCCTGGGCCCGCCACGTGGCATGCCACGTGTCAGCTGACGTGGCAGCTGACGTGGCGTGGAGGGGATAAACCCTCCTGCGTTTCGAACCCACGACCTCTTGGTTTGAGTTTTAACTCACCCAATGAAACCAACTGCGCTAGGCAGCGTTTCATTTATATTATACCATATAATTTATTTAACCCTTATTTGGCCTAGTCCATTTATACTAGTATTAAAGGTTCAAACAGGGACGAAAAAGGTTCAAAATAAAAAGGTTCAAATATGAAAGGCCGGTACCGTTGGACTCGTAATTTCGTGCTCTTTCCAATGGTGTGATCGAGGAAAATTAACGACTTCGTTTCGACCTCGATAAACGTGAAAACGTCGTCGAAAGTCACCCAAAAATTACCGTTTTTGCTTTGTTTTCAATCCTTTGTACCTGTAAGACATAAAAACACAATACAAACATATTTGCAACATATTTATCCATATTTTAGTATTTTAGTCCGTTTATTAGCATTTTCCGGGGTACAAATGATGTGTGTTTTAGCACATATCAAAATTCCCCCATACTAAGCCATTGCTGGTCCCACACGCAATGTAAATAAAACACGCCCGAAAATAAATAATTAAATCCCCCTCTAACTTATGACCCCTCACAATCAAACAAGAACAGAAAAGGTCCATTAAAAAGGTTCAAAAATCATTTATTTCTAAAGCGCCCCCGTTTTAACCATTTATTTAATAATAATAAAAACTAAGATAAGAATTAAATAACATTATTTAAAAGGCTTAAAGAACGGGAGTTCGTCATCCTTGATTTTCACAATCCCCAAACTAAGCTTAAAACGAAATCACAGTTAAATATAAGATTAGATGCTAACACTACTCATAAATGCTAATTGTGTAAGTATAAACTTAACTTTTCGCTCCCATTATTCCTAATTTCCTCTAAGGATTTTTTTATTGGTGACAAATAAATTATGTCCTTATTATCATAAAGGTGCCCGGTTTAGACCACAATTAGTTTGAAATCATTTCCTAAAGAGACGATATGGTGAGAATAAGGTCCACATTAAGGTTCTAATTTCGCATGATTTAGGGGTTATCCTTTTTATTTCATCCGCAACAACTCAACTACGAGTCCAGAGACGGAGGCTTTATTTAGATAACCCCGGAGTCAAAATTTGGCTTTATACTTATTATTATTGCAACATTATTAAACCTCGGTCCTTTAGAAGGCTGCAACATCGGTTGTGAGCCGGCAAGATGCAGCAAACATATTTCGACCTCGGTAATTTTCTCGACCTTTTAGAAGGCTGCAACATCGGTTGTGAGCCGGCAAGATGCAGCAAACTTTTATCAGTCTCGGATTATTACTATGTGCCTTATTTAGAAGACTGCAACATCGGTTGTGAGCCGGCAAGATGCAGTAAACTTTTATCAGCCCACAATTTTATTATTATTATTACCTCCACCCTTTAAACGACTGTCACATCGGTATGCGAGCCAACCATGATCCAGAAGTCTTATTTCGGCTTCGGTTTATTACATAACATTTATTATTATTAGCTAAATTTTAAGTCCTGTGGTCTTTTAACAACTGCCACATCGGTATGCGAGCCGACCATGGTCCAGGAGTCTATTTCCCCATAACACTGACAAAACCTCGATGTGTACCTTACTTTCACCAGAAGGAATCTCTACGAAGTGATTTAAACTAAGAATCGCAAAAACCTAAAGCAACTTTATTTTATTCAACAATTATATAGCATTTAGTAAGCTGGTGGGAGCAAAAAGCCACAATTAACCTCTATGAGCTCTAAAGATATCCAACTAATCCACGCTTAGCATCTAACTTATATCAAACTCTATCATTTTTCGTTCTTTGCAAAATTTTAAAGTTAAGCAAACGCTAAGTCTCGAAAGCTAAGGGGAAAGCTAGAGTTTAAAACTCGGTCAAGTCAAAAGCTACCTAATTCTATGGGCCTACTTATTTCTATATTTTAATATTTTCATCATCATTAATTTTTTTTTATATCATAATAAAACAATAAAAAATTTAAAATTTTGGGCAAAACGAGGTTGCGTGGGAACACATATAGGCACAGGTATGATTACATTTTGATAGAAATCCCTCCCCCCCCCCACACACACTTAGAATGGAACATTGGTCTTAATGTTCAAAAATGTCAGGTTTTACCCCCACACTTAGGAATGAAAAAGGCAAATGCAAACAATTCCAAGTGTAAAAGGGAAAACACAATTAATATACATGATCAGGATTGATGATTCCAAAATAAGCAGAAGATCAAAGACCGGATGATTGGAGGATTGGAAACAAGCACGGGTCTTCATGATCTTAAGGAATCCTGCAAAAACGGAATCACATACCATAGAAAAAACACGCCCCCACACTTGGGCTATAAAATATCACACTCACTTATTAATCAAGAAAATAGAAAGAAGAAAAGACACGGATTGCCTCCCGAGAAGCGTTTGTTTTTGTGTGAGTCTCTAGCTTGACTCTCCCCGAATTCCTTTGTCCTTGGGGCAGAAACAGAAAAATGGAAAAATCACCATCGGATTTTCATATGCCACCGGCTTAAGAGAAGAAAAATGAAAAGTGGAAATGCCGGGGTCAAAAATAGTATCCTCACTCCCGGAAGAGAAAAGAAAATAAGAAATCACCGGATAAGTGAAATAAGGAAGGAAGGTTCGTATAATGAGGTCAGAATCTATCAAAAGGGTGGGATGGGTGGGTAACACATTAGGAGTATGAACACGAGGTTCTCCCAAAATATCTTCCATAACAACGTTGGTCAACTCACCCTGATCGGGCTCAATCTCAAAATGAAATGAATCATACTCGGTCAGAGAGTTATTAGCATGAGTAGTGGTACTGCCACTACTCGTTTCTTCCATATGATCGCTAAACGACTCGAATTCGGGTAAAGAATTATCCGAATAAGAGAGAGAAGTATCGGACTTCTCAAAGAAAGAGTTACTATCGGGGATCGGAAATAGAGAATGAGACTTGAGCACGCGATCAGGAGTAGGGTTGTCATTCAAAGATTCAATATTTGTAATAAGACGATTGATGTTTAATAATTTCTCTCGAAGAATAACGTCTTGGATTTGAAAAATATCTTCTAAATCAATCTCTTCCTTCTCTTGGTTAACATCATACAAGACCCATGTATTATTTTTCACAATAGAACCAACCATTATCATCAGTTGCTTCTTTTCAAAAAGCAACATCTCGAGATTGCATAGCTTCATTATAGGTTCTTGGATCCTTCTCTATACTATAGCAGTAAGAATATTGAGATCCAATTTGATTTCTTGATCCCCAACTAAATATAGTTGAAAATCATAACCATGTGATTTAGCTTTTCTAGCTCTTTTGCTTTTACGAGGTTCGAGTGTCTTACTTGGTACATCATTTGAATGATCATCCCTTTGAGATTCATTTGAATTTAGCATAATATACTTTTGTCTAAGTATTGAAGAGAAGCGATTCTCATTAAATATTGCATCTCTTGATTATATATTTGTAATAATAGAAACAGAGTCATTAGGTTCTATAACATAAAACCTATATGCCTTGGAATGCTTAGCATATCTAACAAAGATGTAATCAATACCCTTTTCACCCAAAGTTTTTCATACAGGGTCCGAAAATCTAACAACGGCCCTACACCCCCAAACTCGCAAAAATGTCAAGTTGGGTAGTTTCTTATACCAAAGTTCATATGGAGTAGTCTTTTCCTTATAATAGGAACCCTATTCAATAAATAGCAAGTTGTTAACATGACTTTTCCCCAAAACCCGTCACTCAATCCTAAGTAAGATACCATGGAATTAACCATTTCTTAAAGAGCTATATTTTTCCTTTCAGCCACACCATTTTGTTGCGATGAATTAGGAGTCGTAGTTTCAAGAATGATTCCTACGGATTGGATAAATACAAGATCATAATATTCACAACCTCTATCCGTGCGTAAGGTCTTAATCAAGTCATTTTGTTTCAATTCAAGCTATGTTTTATTAAATTCTAATGTTAGACCTTTATCTTTTGCATGTAGCAAGTAAACATAGCAAAACCTAGAGGCATCATCTATAAAAGTGATAACATACTTTTTATTGCCTAAAGATGGTGTTGCATGAAAATCACATAAATCACTATGTATTAATTCAAGTAATATATATTTCCTTGTTATATTTTAATGGTTATTTAGTAATTTTTGTTAACATGCAAGTATTACATTTTCCTATACTTTCATAAATAGAATTAATTCAATCATATTTAGACATTTCAAGCATTCTTTTATAGTGCACATGTCCTAAACGAGCATGCCATAATAAGGAATTAACAACCATAGAAGAACACATATAAACAGAACCAGAATCACCAGGAACTTTATTCAAATTTAACATAAACATTCCATTGTTATAATAACTCAATCTTACAAATACACCAGACTTATTCAAATTTAACATAAACATTCCGATCTTATGAGGTTTTGGTACATACAACACATTAAACAAAGTAATAGATTTTCCAGAACTGAACTCTAACACCACACTTTCTTTTCCATGAACACAAGCGAAATGATTATCACCCAGGTAAAGGACATACCGTCTTCCACCAGTTCATTTCTTAACAACCAGCAATGATCTTCAAACATGAGTTGTGACACGAGAATCAATCCACCATGCAATAGCATCAACCTACACATAAATACTTTATAAATTAGCGAAACATAATATTTTATAAATCTATTCCAAAAATGTACAAACTTCTGACCTTGGTCTTGGGAATGATCCTTAGACCCTTCTCCCGAACCACTAGCGCGTGCGTTATCCTTCTTGTTTCCACTACGACTATCATTCCTAAAGTGACCAGTTTCGTCACACTTCCAACATGCCACTTTAGGCTTCTTGTTGGAACCAGAACCACCGTTGTTATCATTTAAACCACGTTTCTTTCCTTTGTTTTTGTTTTGTTGTTTTTATTCTTTCCTCCCTCTTCAATCATATTCACAGAGGGTTCAAAAACTTCTTTTTCTTTTCCCTTGTCACTTTCTTACGCCCTTAGAGATTCCTCTATGCTCAAGTGACTATTAAGTCGAACCAGAGACAAATCATCTTTACCATGTTTCAAACTATGTTTGAAATCCTTCAAGGAAGGAGGCAACTTGTCTATCACACTTGTAACACATATCGATTCATCCATTTTCAGACCGTGTAGTGTATATTGTCCAAGGATTCTAAGGAGTTCGTTGAGTTGTTCCATGATAGGCCTTGAGTTGACCATCTTGTAATTGTTGAAATTACTTACAAGAAACTTCTTACTAGAAGCATCCTCTGCCATGTACTTGGATTCAAGAGAATCCCACAACTCCTTTGCAGATTCCATATTCTGATAAATATCAAACATGGGGGTCAGACATACAGTTTAGTCCGTGTCCTCTGCAGATGTAGTCGTCGTTCTCCCACTTTGATATGCGTTTGACTGCTTTCGGCGTATCATCCTCCAACAACTCTGGCATAGGGGTAGACAGAACATACACAACCTTTAATGTTGTCAAAAGGAAATGCATCTTCTTCTGTCATCGTCTAAAGTCATGCCCTTCAAACTTATCGAGTTTCCCAAAGTTAGTAGTCATCATGTTCACAGTACTTCCTCCAGCCATGATTATCACAAAATACTTTATACGTTTGATAGAAATTTGGGTTAGGGTGTGTGATGATAATCTTGGATATCTTGTTTAAGTCATGTTAAGTCACTTTTCGTATCAAGTATTTCAACCTTATTGATGATTGTGTATCACGAAATCCTTATTGGGATAATTTAAAAAGATACACTTAATTTATAGGCACAAGAGAATAAAACAAGAACAAAGAAAAGTTGTATGAATTTTCGTATGTATCAATGAGACAATGAATATGTTAATAAACAGTTAATGTCAGTTAAAAACAGTTGGAATCCTAATAGTCATAACTGCCCCTTGACCCTGTAAGGGGGCGCAACCCCCTTGGCCCATGCGTCTTTGTCGTGGTGGAAACATATCAGCTCAAATGAGTGTGCACTCCACATTTACCTAACTCGCATCCAAACACGATATGAAATCCTATTAATCTCTAGAAAATCCCAATTATCTAAAAATTTTGATGAAACTAAAATCACCAAAAATTATTAAACACAAAATTATCTTTTACATATAAATTGCATTAGAAAAACATTTACCGGACATGTAATGCATAAGAATTAAGATCCAATCAACTTAATTTTAACATGATAGGTCATGTTGCAGTTAAATTAAACAAATAAAGTGTTTTCTTCTAATTGAAATCAAGAGCGCTTTTATTTTTGACTCACAATAAACTCGTGATATGTCATGTTGATTACAAATTTACAACTTTAGAGTATCTTAATCTAAAGTGTAAACCGCTCGAGTTAAACGCACTTTCTAGTTTAATTTACGTGAACTTTTCTCTTAACATGTTTAAACACGTGTTCAGTGAACACATGCTAGCAAAACACATATATGGGAAAAAATATAAAAGCCTTATTTAGGTTGTCGCATAAAATAACTCGATCTCAAACGAAAATGAAAATTAAAGACCAAGTAAGTAAGTAAGTAAGTAGTGTGTGTGTGTGTTTTTCTTTTCTCTCTCCTATCACATTCAAACCAGTCAAACTGTTTGAATTTCAAAAGTGGAGAGGCCATGGCGATTTCAAAAGATTCTCTTCATTTTGATTGATCTTCTTTTAGCCTGCTTTGATTATCATTCTTCCAAATAAACCTCGATTAGCAAGATTACAGGCGATTCAAAACGCCTCCACCACACCAATCAATAGTTACAAATTCCAATCTCATCTATTCACCAATATTAATCCTAATTTTCAATCATTTTTTCAATTCCCTGTACCACATTAATTCAAAAAAATAACCCCCAAATATTGATTTCATTAATCAAATGATTCTAAAAGTTATACCCAGAGATGGGACATTTATATTGGACATCATAGGTGGTACATCCTTCTGGTGGGACACCAAGACGGGACACAAAATGGACATCATAGTTAGGTAACATTAATCTTTTGGTTCAATCATTGTTTTTAATTTTTCCTTTTCCAATCTTTTATCCCTTTACATCCATTCATAAGCCTCACTCATTGTTCCATAGACTCCCTTCAATCCAAATTATTAGGAATGGGTTGTTTCGTTCGAAAGTAGAAGCTGTTGATATAAGATTTCCGTGTCTTTTTGTACAATTTCCCAGAATCATGTTCGGCTAAAGATATAATTCAACATTGCAAACAAATAGTTGTCATGTTTTTAGGATTCGTTTATCCTAACAAAAGATCGAAAATGTGTAAGAATTCGATTTGTGAAGATTCATTATGTGTTAAAACAGGAGAGATTTGGTTACAATCTGTGCACTGTGAGATTGTTGTTTTCAAATTAATAGGCAAATCTTGCTATATTAAGAGAGAAAGATAAACGGAAGCAGGTAAAAAGGAGGACGGAAAAATTGGCGAGAATATTCATGACATAAGGATTTGTACTTCTAGCAATCAGGAAGTTTGGTAATGGTACAGATCCGTTTTGTGTCGTGGTAAAGAAAATAAATAAGGAATCTGAGACGGAATTCCGTTCCTTCGATTGTCCTGAGCATGAAGTTGAAACAAAAAAAGATCTATTCTATGGCCGTTGAGTGAAGGTTAAAGTAGATGTGCGCCTTATCTAATAGGAAAAAGGTTTCTATTAACAGAGGTTTTTTCGATAAATTTGAAGTAACTCCTGAGAACTTTGGGTACATTGGAATTAGAATCTTCCAAGGCTCAAGGAACTAATTCCGCAAAAATGCAGTGCTGTCGTGGTTTTTCACCGGTTCTACATCTTGCCAATACAGTGTTTCCAGAATGGATAGACCGCTTGGGTGGAAGTTGGTGTGTCCCATTTAAACTTTGGACCAGTCAAGACGTTTAGATAAATCGCTTCAAAATGGTATCTCATGGACGTTGATAAATGAGCTAATTATCAATTCAAAAGGTTTTGTGTGTATTTTACTAAAGTTTTTAAAATATTCAGGAAGGTTTAAGGTAAATTTCCGGGAACAAGTTCATTGGTTAAAGCTATCGAAGTTCTAGAGATTACTGAATTCAATGATGAAGAGAAAAAGATGACGTATCCGATGAGTGCAATTGCTGGAAAACCGAAGCACAGGAGGAAACAATAATATTCGAAAAAAAGTAAGAGAAAGGTGCAGGAAACGAATTTGGAGTACCTAGAGCAGAAGGTTAATAAGTTGTATGCTATCCAGATTATTGCCTGAATATTATTGCCTAAGTTACCGCATTGCCATCTAAGTCCCTACCAAATCATGAACCGTCAATTGCTATTATAGTGAGCGCTAGTGTTGTGGATAGATCTATCGGGACTAACAATCCCCACCTGGAATTTCTGGTCACAAGTTGATCATGGTGCATTTAACATTTAGAGAACTGTAGGCTGTTTTGGCAAACACCCTACCTATTTGGGGCAGACAGACAGTTAAGGCTTCGGGGTCATGAGCTTAGAGCAATAATACATGTTTTGGACTACTGAATTTGTTTCATAGTCTACCTTTACTTAAATCTTGTGGTCCACTCTTTATTTGATAAACCTATGAATTCACTCAACCATTGTGTTGACCTTTAGCATGTTTAATTTCAGGTCCTAAGGTATAAGCTTGGATGGGAGCCGTGACGGATATCAATGAAGATGGATTATGTGTTTACTTAAATTCGATGCAACTTTATCTTTTAAAAACTTATGTCATCTTTTGGGATTATGAAGCTTTTGTTTAAAAAGGACGTATGTAGTATGTTTATGACTCTTTTAATATTTTAGGACCATAACTGAAAACTCTGATATTTTAAAATGCATCGAATGAAACTTTATTTAAACGTCTATTTTGAGGTCGTTTCTTATATCTTGATTGTTGTACTAAGACGTAGCACGTCATTGTTACCATTCCGCTGCTACCAGATTTTGGGGGTGTTACAAGAACCAACCATTATCATCAGTTGCTTCTTTTCAAAAAGCAACATCTCGAGATTGCATAGCTTCATTATAGGTTCTTGGATCTTCCACTATACTATAGCAGTAAGAATATTGAGATCCAAATTGATTTCTTGATCCCTTAACTAAATATAGTTGAAAATCATAACCATATGATTTAGCTTTTCTAGCTCTTTTACTTCTACGAGGTTTGAGTGTCTTACTCGGTACATCATTTGAATGATCATACCTTTGAGATGCATCCGAATTTGTCATAATATCCTTTAGTCTATGTATTGAAGAGAAGCGATTCTCATCAAATATTGCATCTCTTGATTATATATTTGTGTTAATAGAAATAGAGTCATAGGTTCAATACCCTTTTCACCTAAAGTTTTTCATTTAAGATCCGGAAGTCTAACAACGGCCTTACACCCCCAAACCCGCAAAAATGTCAAGTTGGATAGTTTCTTATACCAAAGTTCATATGGAGTAGTCTTGTTCCTTATATTAGGAACCATATTTAATAAATAGCAAGTTGTTAACATGGTTTTTCCTCAAAACCCATCACTCAATCCTAAGTAAGATACCATGGCATTAACCATTTCTTAAAGAGCTATATTTTCCCTTTCAGCCACACCATTTTGTTGCGGTGACTAAGGAGTCGTAGTTTCATGAATGATTCCTACGGATTGAAAAAATACAGGATCATAATATTCACAACCTCTATCCGTGTGTAGGGTTTTAATCAAATCATTTTGTTGCAATTCAACCTATGTTTTATTAAATTCTAAATTTATCTAGAGCTTCATATTTTGCATGTAGCAAGTAAACATAGCAAAATCTAGAGGCATCATCTATAAAAGTGATAACATACTTTTTATTGCCTAAAGATGATGTTGCATGAAAATTACATAAATCACTATGTATTAATTCAAGTAATATATATTTCCTTGTTATACTTTTAAAGGTTATCTAATAATTTTTGTTAACACGCAAGTATTACATTTTCCTGTACTTTCATAAATTAAATGAATTCAATCATATTTAGACATTTCAAGCATTCTTTTATTGTGCACATGGCCTAAACGAGCATGTCATAATGAGGAATTAACAACCGTAGAAGAACATATATAAACGATACCAGAATCACCAGAAACTTTATTCAAATTTAACATAAACATTTCATTGTTATAATAACCAAATCTTACAATTACACCAGACTTCTATAAGATATACTTATCAGATTCATACATTTGTTTGTATCTACACTTATTTAATACAAGACCAAAAATTAAATTCTTATGAGGTTTTGGTACATACAATACATTAAACAAAGTAACAGATTTTCCAGAACTGAAATCCAACACCACACTTCCTTTTTCATGAACAAGAGTGAAATGATTATCACCCATCTAAAGGACAGATCCGTCTTCCACCAGTTCATTATTTAACAACCATCAACGATCTTTACAAACATGAGTTGTGACACGGGAATCAATCCACCACGCAATAGCATCAACCTACACATAAATACTTCATAAATTAGTGAAACATAATATTTAATAAATTTGTTCCAAAAATGTACTAACTTCTGACCTTAGTCTTGGGAATGGTCCTTAGACCCTTCTCCCGAACCACTAGCGCTTGCGTTATTCTTCTTGTTTCCACTATGACTATCATTCTTAAAGTGACCTGTTTCGTCACACTTTCAACATGCCACTTTAGGCTTCTTGTTGGAACCAGAACCATTGTTGTTATCATTTAAACCACGTTTCTTTCCTTTGTTTTTGTTTGTTGTTTTTATTCTTTTCGCCCTCTTCAATCATATTCACCGAGGGTTCAACAACTTCTTTTCCTTTTCCCTTGTCACTTTCTTACGCCCTTAGAGATTTCACTATGCGCAAGTGACTACTAAGTCGAACCAAATACAAATCGTCTTTACCATGTTTCAAACTATGTTTGAAATCCTTCAAGGAAGGAGACAACTTGTCTATCACACTTGAAACGCATATCGATTCATCCATTTTCAGACCGTGTAGTGTATATTGTCCAAGGATTCTAAGGAGTTCGTTGAGTTGTTCCATGATAGGCCTTGAGTTGACCATCTTGTAATTGTTGAAATTACTTGCAAGAAACTTCTTACTAGAAGCATCCTCTGCCATGCACTTGGATTCAAGAGAATCCCACAACTCTTTTACAGATTCCACATTCTGATAAATATCAAACAAGGAGTCAGACATACCGTTTAGTCAGTGTCCTCTGCAAATGTAATCGTCCTTCTCCCACTTCGATATGCATCTGACTTCAAACTTATCGAGTTTCTCAAAGTTAGTAGTCATCTCCTTCACAGTTCTTCCTCCAGCCATGATTATCACAAAATACTTTATACACTTGATAGAAATTTGGGTTAGGGTGTGTGATGATAATCTTGGATATCTTGTTTAAATCATGTTAAGTCACTTTTCATATAAAGTATTTCAACCTTATTGATGCTTGTGTATCACGAAATCCTTATTGGTATAATTTAAAAAGATACACTTTATTTATAGGCATAAGAGAACAAAGCAAGATCAATATAAAGTTGCACTATGAATTTTCGTATGTATCAATGAGACAATGAATATGTTAATAAACAGTTAATGTTAGTTAAAAACAGTTAGGATCCCAATAGTTATAACTGCCCCTTGACCCTGTAAGGGGGCGCAACCCCCTTAACCCCTGCGTCTTTGTCGTGGTGAAAACATATTAGCTCATATGAGTGTGCACTCCACACTTACCTAACTTGCATCCGAACATGATATGAAATCCCATTGATCTATAGAAAATCCCAATGATCTAAAACTTTTGATGACACTAAAATCATCAAAAATTATTAAACACAAAATTATCTTCTACTTATAAATTGCATTAGGAAAACATTAACCCGACCCATAACGCATGAGAATTAAGATCCACTTAACTTGATTTTAACATGATAGGTCATGTTGCAGTTAAGTTGAACACATAAAGTGTTTTCGTTTAGTTGAAATCAAGAGTCTGCTTTTATTTTTGACTCTCACAATAAACTCAACATGATATGTCATGTCGAATACAACTTTAGAGTATCTTAGTCTAAAAGTGTAAACCGCTCGAGTTAAACGCACTTTCTAGTTTAATTTACGTGAGCTTTTCTCTTAACATGTTTAAACACGTGTTCAGTGAACACATGCTAGCAAAACACATATATGGGAAAAAAATATAAAAGCCTTATTTAGGTTGTCGCATAAAATAACTCGATCTCAAACGAAAATGAAAATTAAAGACCAAGTAAGTAATAAAGTTTGCATTTTCCAACATACATGCCTAACAGAGTTGGTCATCAGGAGGTTATTATCACATGCAGGAGGTCTATCTTTCTCATAGAGGTTTTTCTTTCGGAGCCAAAAAAAATAAGTGAGGTTTATCCCTTATAACGAAAGTTCGAGTTTTGCATAGTACACAATTGAATATCACAGTGGTCTCAAATTACTAACTACTCCCTCCGTCCTAAAATTATTGTCATCTATTGACTTTTTTTAATCTGTTTCTTTCAGCTTTGACTTTAAATATTTTTGTTATTGTTGTATAATACTTGATGAAAATTATAATAATGAAAATACATTTAAAAATCAATCAATTCATATATTTTTCATTGAGTATTATATAATACAAACAAAAATATTTAAAGTTAACGTTAGAAGAAAAAGACTTGAAAAATTAATAGGGAACAATAATTTTATGACGGGGTGAGTACTAACTTGTTGTTCATAAAAAATAATAAAGTTTGCACAAAATTGTTTTCACTCTTGAGTGATTGATTAAATAATAGACTCTTCTTCATGAAGGAAAGACGAGATGATTCATCTTCCATTACAATTTTAATTTGCAAGGACATGTAACTTTCTAAGCACGTGTAACTTTACCAGGAAAATTTTAACACAAATCTTGATACTTTAATTTTAAAAAGATATTTGATTATAATAACCTATTTTTAGAAAGTCCCATGGAAAACTTGGTAGACAAGTATAACATTGTTGTGTTTAAAGTCATGTTTATTTAGCAATTTAGTTATTTAAAATCATACTAAACACTTTAACCTTTCAAGTTTGGGTCATTCATCATTTGCCATTTGGCAAACATGTTTCTTTCCTTTACTGTTCATGGAACTTAATAAGTTTCGTTTGTCATGCGAGCTTATAAAATGAAATGGCTTATAAGTCATAAGTCTCTATACGCCCAATCTCATAAATAGATGCTTATGGAGACTTATAGTTAGTCAAATTACTTAAATACCCTTAAAAATATGTAATGTTTTATCACGTAAAAGCTGAAAATATATGTGATTTTAATTTTATGTAGATTTATGCGATTTTACATTTATAAGCTTCAGCTCCAACTAACTCGCAAACAACTATATAAAAATATAAGCTTCAGCTTTCGGCTTATAATATAATCCCCGGCCCCAGCCCCATCCTCAGCTCCAACCCCAACCCATTGCGCCAAGTTTTCTTGATGCCAAAAACTTTCATGTGGCCATCAACATTCTCAAACAAGAGTTTGAATTCATTTGTGTCCATATGTGTTGATGTGCTCAAAACTTATGCATTGGTCGGCCAAAAAATCGTAAACCGTGGTTACTAATAGTCTCGATAGTAGGGTTGTAAACGAACTGAACGTTCAGTGAACATTTCATGAATCGTTCGGTAAAAAGTTCGTTCATGTTCGTTTATTTATTAAACGAGCGAACATGAACATTATTTTACGTTCATTTAGTTAAATGAACGAACATGAACACAAGTCACGTTCGTTCGTTTATGTTCGTGAACGTCCGATTAGGCGTTTATTAATGTTCGTCTATGTTCGTTTATATGTTTATGTTCATATATCATATCTTTTAATTGTATATTTTTAAATATGGTATGTTTAAATAAAACAACACTTATAAAACATAATATTATGCATAATTTGATAGTATTTTATGTTTTTTTTCTACGTTCATTTATGTTCGATTGTTTATGTTCGTTTGAAGTTCATTTAGTTTCTTAATGAACGAACATAAACGAACATGAACAACTCATTTTCTTAATAAACGAACATGAACAAGAAAATCCGTCCGTTTAAGTGTCCGTATTCGTTTATTTGTCCGGTTAAAATTAAATAAACGAACATGAACAAGGCTTCGTTTATGTTCGTCCGATTCATTTACAGCCCTACTCGGTAGTTCTTCCACTTGTCACCTAGAAATGTTTCCATGTACTGCATTATTATTACTATATACAAAAGGCAGAATACCCGACATTTAATGCTGCGACCCACCCTTTTTGACCCGACCCGTCCTTTTTTGACTTTCTTTTTTTTTCTTTTTTTACATTAACTTTTTTTTAACCTTTTTTTTTCTCAAAAACTTTTTAAAATAAAACTTTATTTTTTTTTTCTCGAAATACCCTCTCGCACTGTCGGAGCCATCGGTCTGTTTTTTTATGAATATTTTTTTGTTAACAGTTAATTTTTTTTTTACCAGTTTTTTTCCCTTTTTTTTCTTAAAAAGTTTTTAAAATTAAACTTTCCTTTTTTTTTCCTCGGAATACCCTGTCGCGCTGTTTGAGTCATCCGTCTGTTTTTTTATGAATAAACCTTTAAGCTTCCTCAAACCTCGCTAAAACTTTAAGTTTCCTCAAACCTCACGCTCCGCTAATCGTCCCGCAACGGCGCGCGGTCGCCAGTTTTTTCCCCATTTTTTTGCAAAAAATTTCTAAAATAAAATTTCCTTTTTTTTTCCTCGGAATACCCTCTCGCATGCATTAAATGGCCTTTTGCATTTAGTGTGCATTAAATGCACCAGTTATCGGTATTTTTTTTTAGAATGCACCAAAACAGTGCTTTAAATCGGTCGTTGCTTAACGACCGTTAATTTTTTTTTTTTTACAAAAATATACCTTCTAACACGTCCAACCGAAAACACCGGCCGCGAAACATCCCGCAGCAGAGCGCGGGTAACTTAGTTATAGACTCTTGTCATTGTACTGTTGTCCCATTAATTGTTTCACATGACTGTATCATATTGTGTTGTCGGCTTCAACATGCTTCATTAAGGGGAGGTTTTGCCTAATTTGAGTGACAAGAGACTAATACCTTGTCAATTGATTCAATGACATCAATTATCTAAAATAGCCTAAAATCAGATTTTTTTTTTGTAAACAACTGTTGACATCAATATATTCTTATCTTACAATAATTGCTGATGAACAAATTATTATTGCAGGCCATATGACTTCCTGGGGAAAAAAATGTAATACAACGTGCATGGATGGATGTTATATAGTATGTAATTAAAAGATGAATAAACAAGCAAACCATGATGTGAAAAAAATAATACATGGAGAAAAAATGTCCAAAAGATGGTTTGACATTTACAAGCTCCAGACCCTTCCAGATAATGAGTGATCTTGACTTGACCTTCTCTTGAAATTTTGGAGATTAAAGATGCCTTTTCAACATTCAAATTTAAGAACCCTGAATGACTGAATCCCTTTGTAGATCAAGTTATTGGTATGAACAAGTTTACAGATAGTCATATCGAAATCAGTGTAAATCGCACCCTCTTTCAAGAGAATATGATCAAGCGCGCAAAAACCATTGTACAGACTTAAAAAATTAACACGAATATCTCAAGATCAGAAGGTCAAGATCCAAAAGTATTTCCAGGACAACACTCATCGAAGATATGATCAAACACGACAAATATAAGATACAAACGTGTTAAAAAATAAACAGAATTTCGAATAATTATTTATAACCGGATTAGTCTCACATTCAAAATTTCCTAACATAAAAAAAGCGCGAAACTTTCTGTGGATAATCTCTCAGGGGGCTCAAAATGCCTGCCATGGTGATGCCCAGTAGTAATAAACATGCGAACCCATGAATCACTCGTCTCCATGGAAGCACATCTTCCCCCGACTCAGCAAACCAGTATGCCAAGGTTTTGAAAGAATGCCAATTCTACCACGAACAAGCGAAAAACAAAGACTTTATATACACTATCACCCACAAACTCCAACGTATCTGCCTCTAGGTCCAGGATACATAAACAATAGCGAGAAACATACCAGAGTTGACTATTGTTTTGGTTAAAGTTACGAGACGTGTCTCTGAACTTTAAAGCTCCAACCTTTATAAATAAAACGAGACACTACATATCACCCACTTTCTCTTATGCAATTCCCAGGTAAAAGAAATTTGTATTTGTCGGCGTTTTCAATAAGATGTGCAGGAAGGTGAACAGCCGAATAGGAATGTGGTATGGGTCCCATTTTCCCAATGATTTCTTTAAATGTGTACTCTTCTGGTAACATATCGAAAAGGTCAGATCCTTTGCAGATTACTCTCTGAACCCTACTAGGGTTCAGAAATTTGTTAAACCTCACTCTATCGACATGGCTGTAGGCTTTCATCTTGAAAATGAACTCACTAATGCGGCGAAAGCAGAAGCTACAATGCCACCCTGCATCTGCCAAGATAACGTCAGACTGTCGGTAATGAGCGTAAGTTGTCTTCCCGGATTGGTATCTATGAACCGACGCCCTCCAACTATTATTATCCAAAAGAAATTCAAAAGAATATAGATAATTCTTTAGGCGAAGATGTAGAACTGGAGGTATGTCATCACACCATCTTAGAAGATTGATGGTGTGTCTGCTTGGTATCTCATCAACATCCGACATAATCAATAAATCATCGTCTTGAATTCCCGCTTTCTTTAGAAGATAATCTAATGCAAGTCTCTGATACGCCTCTTCCACAAACGGGTTTTCACCTTTATGAAATCTTCCTGGAATCTGACCATAAGTTAACCTTGGTTCAACAAACTTAAACTGATCTTTATGACTCGCAAACACCATGGGCTTAGGCAATCCTGTGAAAGTCGAGTTTGACTCGAGCAGTACAAACTCAGTAACATACGGATACAGCTCATGCCATCTAATCGTCAAAAGATCAACTTCATTACTGAACAAAACCGCATCAAACACACGCCTTGGGAACTCACGAGTTCCCCAACCATGAAGCTTACATAGATTCTCCATGGACACATTTTCATGATAATAATGCGGAATTTCATGAAACGGTTTTGGCGGTGATTCCCATAAGGGCCGTAAAAAGTATGAAACTTTTTGACCGTGAACATACAAACTAAGGATGACGGTTGGGACCATTATAAACAAAAAGATTATGCTTTTTAACTCGAGCCCGCGTAAAATACACCTTAATCTCGCCATGGTTGATGATTTTCCTGAAGCCTACATATAAAAATGTTCATTTCCATTTAGCTCTCCATATAATAACAACAACTGAATACCGTAAACTGCATCTAAATAAAATGAACATGAATATGGATCATATCAACTTGCAAGCAAAAAGTAACACTAAAAGTACACATTTATAGTTTCAATTACAAGATCCCTTTATTAAAAACCAACTTTTTTCAAAAAATTCCATCTTTTTAAGGGTTTTTGATTTAACTAATTCTTGAACAAAAATAGGTCCAAACTTAAAAAAAACTAAATCAAAGATCACAACTTTATGACAAAAAAAAACAAAACCTTATAATAAAAAACTTAAAACAAGAACATAATCTATCAGACAACAATCATTAAACCAACAGATAAAACCAATAAAATCATAAACCTAAAACCCACAATAAAACAATCAAATCCAACAAT
The DNA here is from genome assembly GCA_026074375.1 of Tanacetum coccineum. Classification (NCBI taxonomy): domain Eukaryota; kingdom Viridiplantae; phylum Streptophyta; class Magnoliopsida; order Asterales; family Asteraceae; genus Tanacetum; species Tanacetum coccineum. The sequence continues at coordinate 51,451 of BQNB010016260.1, forward strand.
GCAAATAATAGAATAAAAAAAATTACCTCATCACAAATATCACCACATATATCATCAGATTTCTTAGAACAATAACGAGATCCACCTTCAGCCATATCATAAACTTTATCAAATAAATTACAACTCATTAAACCACCAAATTTAAAATTGATTACACTTTCAGAATACCCACAAACCCAATCACAAAACCCACAAATGAATTTGAAAACAATGATGAAATAAAAAAACCCCCAAAAAACCCTAGATCGGATAAAGATTTAAATTTATGGATTAAAATTAAAAACCCAAAATGGAAATGTGGGAAAGATTTGATAGAGGTTTGTGGTGATGAGGTGTTGGCTAATTTTATGTGTGTGAGAGAGAAAGTGTGTTTTTAGTGTGTGTTTTTGGGCTTAGGATCTCTCAGTGATTAACGGGTGGCAGTTGTACAATGAAGCCGTTTTTGGTTGTCTCCTTTCATGAACATGTTCTCCATTTATATTTTTGTTTTTGGGGATTTTATATGGTTTTGAAATGACTTATTTGGCCTTTTTTTTTGTAGACTAGGTCACTTGTTTATATTGTATTGTTTTCCATATTTTATTTTTTAATATAGTTTTTGTTTAGCAATATCGTATTATAGTTTTAGTCTTTTAGATATGTTTCAAAGTAAAAAAATTTATGATTTGTAATTATGGTTGATTAATAAATGTTCATCTTTTTTTAATATTTTTTTTCAATCTTTAATTTCTAAGGTCGAGTGTTGAGCGTAATAAAGAGGCGTTGTTGCCATTTTAGTATCGCCTTAATTTTCTCTATCTATATTTAATTTCATCGGCAATTTAATGTAATACGACAATCAATTTCACCACAAAAACATATGCACATATATAACCAACCAAACAACAGCCACACACATAAAAACACACATTACACGACTTAGACTTCGCATCGACCAAGTCTTACAAATTTGCCAAGACGTGTCGTTTGAGACCCTCTAAAGCAATGAAGACGCGCCATCAAGCGCTCACGACTCGATTTTGAGGGCCTTATATCGGGTGGTCTAATGTTTATGTTGGAACTTTTGTTTTGGTTGTTGCTTAGAGAATGTGGTTTTTTGTTGAGGTTTGTTTGTGTGATAATTGTTTGTCGAAAACTGAAACATGAAAATGTTCGCTATGTTACAGGATCAAACCAACCATTTAAACGGCCATGCAGCAACATGAGCTGCGAATGGAGATTATAGAAAGATGGGTTAATTTTGTGCCATTTTTTTAGAACGGCGAATTATGAAATTAAGTTAGTTATTCGATTTCACAGTACTTACTCAAAAAGTAGTCCCTGCCAGCCTCGAATAATAATTAGTGATTCGATTCCACACTACATACTAAAAAGGTAGTCTCTGTCAGCCTCGAATCGATGCATCTTTAGGGCAGAACCCTACAGATTCCACCTTGAAGGAAAACCCCCATGGAGAGATTCGAACTTGAGACCTCTCACATGTGTAACAATATTTCTAAGGTCACATTTGGTGGCCAACTGAGCTAGCTCAGTTGGTTTAATTTTCTGCCATTTGCGTGTGTTGATGTTGATTATTGTCGTTTGTTATGTCAATTAATAACGATCAGATTTATGAATCCTCGAACACTGATTTGAGTGATACACGACTTAACAATCACGATGTTCATGAAAAAAATTACTACGTATGTTTTCTACCTTTTGTAGTTATGTTTGAGATGTTGTGATGCTTTTCTACTTGGATTCTTTGTTGATTTAGTCATGCAAACAACACGTCTATAGTCGTGCAATACTAGTTAACAACATATATGTGTGTGTACAGATACTAACTCAAATTACATATGCACGTAAGTTGCAACATATATAATGTGTGGCAACGATATAAACGTGTTAACCAATAAAACACGTAACTTTATGATGACTTATTCACAAATAAGTATTGTCAAGTCTCTCAAAAATATTAATAGATAGTTTTCCGTTCCCTTTTTTTATAACTTAAAGATCAAGGGAAAAGCCCCACACAGTTTTCTCTAAGTTAAAAATCGCATAAACGTTCACATGTTACATGCATAAATGTATGACTAAGTTCATAACACTTGACATGCATGTGTCTTATTTTTAAACATAACTAGTTATACAAGAAAGAAGTACGTTTTGTTTTTACGTACTTTTTTCATTCAACATGTGTTAAAACTTAAAATACAATAAGGAAACCCAAAAGCTATACTCGGTTTTGACATAAATCGAGTCTTTATTTTTCTTTGTTGTTAGACGTGTAGTTAAGACTCTCCGTAGCAAAAAGGACGCGTGCTCAAGCCCTCGGTCTTAAGGACCTTATTAAGCTTGATCTTAGGATGATACTAAAAAATATAAATATAAAAAGTGAAATCTTACATGTGATATTGTAATAGTATGATGAGAAAAAATAAGTAAAAATTAATTGTGATATTAGCAATACTCAAGCAAGGGTAGAAAGGTCAAACATGAAAAAAGAAAATAGCCAAGTCCATGAAACGCGTCGTTTTAGAAAATGACTTTAATTGACCCGGCTCATATCTGACCCGTGCGTGTAACCCGCAGACCCACGTAACGGGAAAATATCTATGTTACCTAATCAACCTTTATCTTTTTATATATTACCATAACACCCCCTTTAACTATCATTGAATGCCATGAAGTCAACGTTATTTGTTTTTGTAATGTCAACCTTATTCTTCATAATTAGATGAATCAGTCCAACTGGAGTTGACAAATCAGAATGATTAGTGGGTATATACTGTATATGTAATCATGTTGGTACTAATCAACTCTTGGCTTTGATTTGTTATTATGGATAGAGTCAAGTCGTGTTTAACGAGTTGAATTCGTCAAATTAATGTGTTATAATGTTAGGAAAACTTATTGGTGAAACTTGTACCGTATGTTGTTTTGTGTGCATGAGTATTTGTGTAAGAGTGTGATCGAGTTTTATTATCTAGAAGCCTAAGTTCGTTTACTTATAATGTCAACTCCTTAGATGGAGTGGCGTTCGATAGCATCTAAAATTAATATGTTATATGTACATGATTGAATGTCAATCCAAATAGGGTCAACTCTTGGAAGAGCACCAAATCAGGAAATTTTTTTCTCAATCATGTATGGCACCTTTTAAAGAAGTTATACGATTTGCTCCATAACCTCTAAGCAGCATTTAGGACCCTTAAAAATGAAACATGTTATTAAGGGGAGATGACCGTGAATGGTTTTAAAAAGTAAGCTGACCACCATCGAGAGGGTTTTCGCTTTCCAATTTAGACAAACCGAGATTGAAGCTTTAATAGTAGTCATCATCCCAAGCCTTATGACGAGTCATCCCAGCCCCCCCATTAACCCCAAGATAACGGAACTTGTTTTAATAATAGGCAACCTAAAGAGAACCAGATACTCACTCAACTCTAGACGCGGGACCCCCACAAAACCCCACAAAATTTGGCTTCTTATGAATATTAATAGTAATCCAAGCGAGTGGAAACATTTAAGAATATGATAATACCTCTCAAAATATTATCAGACCATTCTCCCATATAAGGGCGCTCTATCGCATAAAATAATTGAGATAATGCCAGATCCTGAACTGAATGCCTTTAAAACACATTTTCATCAACTGCTCTTTACAAACGGATAAATGCAAAAGCTTCCATAACAACGAATAAAAAGAAAGGCGATAGCGGATCACCTTGTTTAAGACCCCGATGAATATGAAACTCGTCAGACGGACTTCCATTAACTAGTAATGAAGCCTTAGCAAAATCAGAAATACCTCTAATCCAAGTACACCAAGTCGAACCGAATCCAAAAGCCTCAAGGACAGTCAAGCAAGAAGTCCCAACGAACAGAGTCATACACCAAAGCCTTTATGCAAAATCAACTTTAAAAAACAATGCTTTTCCTCTCTCTTTTTCTTCCTTCTTACACCAATCAAGCTCACTTCGTTAAGAATGAAAGGACCATCACAAGGATTGTCTTCATGCAACAAACGCGGACTTGAGTGTTAGGACACAATGCCTGCTATAACCATTAGCCAAAGGCTTGCCAAAATCTTATGGACGACCTTATAAATACACCTATTAAACTAATAGGGCGATAATCGTTGACGAATTTTGCATCCAGGACTTTTGGGATTAGAGCAATAAAAGAAGAGTTACAACCCTTAGAGAACGAGCCCTGTTTAAAGAAATGCTCAACTGCTTCACAGAAATCCGGACCAATAACCTTCCAAAATTTTCTAAAGAATTCAAAAGTGAACCCCGTCCGGGCCCGGTGACTTATTGAACCTCACAATCCCACACACCGATTAATCTCATCATGAGACACAGGACGCTCTAAGTCCGGCAAACTGATCTTTAGCTAACAGATTCGGAATAAGGAGTAATTGAGTTTCAATCTAGCCTTTGTGGGCATTTTAAAACGAGCTTCCTATAGTGATCTTTAAAAAGCTTTCTTCACTAAGATAGGATCTGTGCACCACGTACCATCAACAAACACACCACGGATGGCTAGATTAGACCGTTTCTTGTTAATGATTCCATGAAAATACTTCGAGTTCTCGTCACCTTCAATCGCCCATCTGACTTTTGCTTTCTGGACGAAATCCATATCTTCCATCTCCTTTAGATCATTAATGTTACTCTATTTAAGTACTTGTCGCCTAAAAATCAACGAATCAATAGGCCCATTTATGATCCAAACGTTTATAAATATCCGAAGCTCAAGAAACAAAGGAGTTCTTAGAACCTGCACTCTGAATTTTCTTATCGTTACCCACAACTGTATAACTTTTTTGTCCTCTTGTAACTTCTTTTAAACCGAATCATTTTATTATTGTACCGAATAAGCCTAGGCGCGCCAAGTCTGTTTCACCATATTTTCATACAAAAACCAACGAGTTTGAACACGAATGATAGACACCTGAAAGGAATCGTCCAAGTCCACTTTAAACTATCACATAACAAATCGACGATGGTCCGAAAGATGCCGGTCCAAACATAACGCCGAAATGGAGGGGAAAATAGTAAGAATACCATCCGAAACAAGGAACCTATCCAACTTACTCATTTTTTCCGCCAAAGGGTGTGACCAAGTAAATCGTGTAATACCATCCATCTTAATATCCACTAACCGCAGAAAGAAGATATGAATCGATTAAAAATAAGCTAGCGTTATTAACATTAAAACACGTACCTCGTCTTTCAACATTGGTACGCACTTCGTTATAGTCGCCCATTAAAATAGCCTCTCCATTCCAACGTCCCAACAAAATCAGTAAATATTCCCATAACACCCGTCTCAAAGAAGGTTGCTGCGGGGCGTAAATAGACCAAAAGAAGCTTAGTTTACTTAGGATCCTCGTTCCCATAAATGGCGCGGGGGGGTACTAACGAATCGAATCGTAACATAATCTTTTCTTGAAAAAGAATTCCTCCACAAATACAAAGATTCACCAGAATTACCAGCCGCTTTCACTAAACAACGTTGGCATATTCGAGTTACCCCACATAAATTTCACATCATGTGAGACACCTTCTAATCTTAGTTTCTTGAATTGCAATAAAATTAGTTTCATTAATTATTGTTAACTCATTTACCCACTCCTTTTTGGACTTGCTACCAAGCCCTTGAATATTTAAAGACATTAAAATTCATCTAAAAACTCAGTCCTCGTCTCCTTTGCTCTATTAATGATGGATAAGAATTCGATATTTTTTTCACACCCCTCTCATAGGGAATATACCATAGCCCTACCCACACGAAATCATCTCTATCGAGCAATCCCAAAACAGATCCCCCTTTATTATTCCCACTTCCCCCTCAAATGTGTTAAACGAAACTATCTTCTATGGTCCACTTGAGAATTGTTCACTTACTTAGCACTTATCGTTGGATGGAAAACTCCTTATTTCAATTCCTTGCTAACTTGAATTCAAGATCCCACTGGCGAGAACTCCCGGGGGTGTGCTGTGACAAGACGGACTCTGGTTCCAAATTTTCCTCTACAGGCTTCTTAGAACCTAATAGATCATTAAGTCCAAACGGATCAGCAGAAATTTCCTTATCCACGTGTACACTGTGTTCCATTGACTGAGAAGATTTTTCCATAAAATCGGTTTCAGCAACTTCTTCATCTTCACTATTATTAAACTCACCCTCCTCTTTCTCATACGTGTTATACTTATTTTCTTTAGATCCTACTCCTTGAACAGAGATCGTCTTCGAGGAATATTCATGTTCCTCTTTATACGACTTCAAAGAAGAAGGATTCCAAGTAAACAACTCTTTGCGCGAACCATATACACTTTACCTTTAACAATAATTTTAAATGATTCAAAAAAGGGACACCGCGATGTTTAGTTAAGATGCATAGACGCTTACGTCAAGAATGGTCTCTACGAGTCTTCAATGTTCAGCACTTCTCCCCTATTTGTTACGATCTTTATCAAACGATTTGCGATGACCAAGCATAAGTGGGACTCCCGCAATATCTATCCACACTACTGTTACTCATTGACAAAGTCTATGATTAACTTCATGTCATCACTTGAAACCAGAATTTGATCCTCCAACCATGATTTACCAATTTCTTTTCGTATCAGGTATATCACATTCAAACATAACCCACAAGCCTCCAAGTAGGACAATGTAACATTACACGAATCCCTCGTCCTCGAGATGGGATTGTTACTTTGTAATGGAATCTAAGGACTTGAACTTCCCATAGCACAATTAGAGAAATCCCCTTTCCACAACACACTCCTCATCTCTAACACAGGCTGGACGCAGATGACAACGAATTTCCAGGTGGGACCAACGGAGTTACCGCCATTAACAACTGAAACATAGAAGTTCACACTCCCTTTTTTGATGAGAACCGTTGAGCCATTTCTATGGGTCTGCCATCCTTCTTCGAACCATTTTTTTGGGGGACATTTAGTATTAGGATTCAGAGGTTTTTGAGGCCTATCATACTAACCATCTGATTTGCAACCAAATGATAACTCCCATCCATTATCGTGCATAAAGTCTTCACCAATCTATTCGAGATTAAAGACCTTTAATGAAACGGACATATGCAATCTCTTCCGCTGCTTTAGACTTTTTATTCGGAATAAACCCATCTATAAAACCAGTTCCATATTACGCCTAAATTTGTTTCCATAGATCACGAGATTTGACATAATCCGGAAAATTAGTTACTAGAAACCCGAAGGGGATAATTTTCTGGTAAAATCTTCATTTGAGGAAAACTGACGCCTGGTATTTTCATAGAGTCCACCAGTCATCTTGGATTGAAGGGAGTTCAAACACACAATCACGAAAAAGAAAGGATCAAACCCTAAAAACACGTCGAATCTGATAAAGATCAATTAAGAACAACAATTCAATTACCCCTCGCGAGGTTAGACCGATCACATGGATTTATTGGGACGAACGGTATCGAAGCCCTATCACACCTATCACAAATTAATAGACGAAGGAATAATTAAATCAATCGTAATTAAATCATCGTTATCAAATTGAATGGTGAACATATACAGGATCAAATTGCAAACCGGAGATGAAGTTTTCGAGATTCGGAATTAGCATCTGATAAAGATTACCCTCAGATCGGACATTTAGATCAGAGCGGAAAAAAATTAATGTAAAAATTATATTGTACTGTATGATTTACTGTGGTCATTAGTTTTCTTTTCTCCGTTGTACGCAAGGTTTGTCTTCGAACATTTTGACTTATATGATTTGGCATATTAATAGGATAGTTTTCCGTTCCTTTTTTTTAACTTAAAAGATCGAGGGAAAAGCCCCAACACATTTTTTTCTAAGTTAAAAATCGCATAAACGTTCACATGTTACGTGTATAAATGTATGACTAAGTTCATAACACTTGACATGCATGTGTCTTATTATAAATATACACATTTGTCGACTAAAACGAAGTCGTTATTGACTTTCGGGCCATAAAATTGCTTACAGTAATGGGCTCTAATTTTGGGCCAACCCGATTTTGGTATTTTTTTTTTAAATTATTTTGTTTTTGTTTTTTTTTTAAAATTTGTATGCACAAAGTAGGAGGAAAAAAAATATCCGCGGAAACATCTTCGATACCTAATAACTTTAAAATAATCGATATGGTCACAAAACGTAATAACCTCCATTATAATTAAAAAAACCATAGTAGCAAAAAAAACAACACTTTAAAACATGAGGGACCAACCACATAAGCCATATAAAAAAAATATTATTACTAAAAATATACACATTTGTCGACAAACTAGCCTAAAATTGCATAAATCTGCCAAAGTAGAAAAAAAAAACTAGCAAAAATTATCCTAAAATCGGGCCCAAGGTAAAAAAAAATAATGACAAAACGGTCCCTCAACTTTAACTATTTACGATTTTCTTACACAAAAAATCCCTCGAAAAATTAACAAATACAACACGTCAAGTTTTTATTGGTTACAACAAATTTTTTACATCATCGCCCAAAAAAAAAGGAAAACATCGAAACCGTCCAAAAAAAGAAATATTGTGAAAAAATTAAACCCGTCAACGCTAAAAAAATTCCGAATCGTACAAAAAAAGGGAATATTACGGGAAAAAATTAGCCAAAAAAAAACCCCAAAATTGCCTAAATCTGGCCCCAATTATAAGTATAATAAAAAATACAACAACGGACCCTACCTTATACCTATTACGATTTCTTACACAAAAAAATTCTCGTAAATGAAATTTATCTAAACCATCCCAAAAAGAAAATTATTCGGGAAAACAATTAGCCGTCCCCCCGCAATTTTTTTTCCCCGAATCATAAAAAAAAGAAAATATTAAAAATTAGCCCCGCCATAGCGCATCGCCAAAAAAAACCCCCGAAACGTAAAAAAAAATTAATCGGAAAAAAATTAGCCCCGCCGCAACGCGCGGGTTCTTTTGCTTGTTTTTAAATATAACTTTTTTTTTTAGCGGCGACTTTATTAGAACCGCTAGCAAGGAGCTAGTAAATTACAAAAGAATCAAAAAAAGGTGTTAAACATAACTAGTTATACAAGAAAGAACTACGTTTTGTTTTTACGTACTTTTTTCATTCAACATGTGTTAAAACTTAAAATACAATAAGAAGACCCAAAAGCTATACTCGGTCTTGACATCAACCGAGTCTTTATTTTTCTTTGTTTTTAGACGCGTAGTTAAGACTCTCCGTAGCAAAAATGACGTGTGCTCAAGCCCTCGGTCTTAAGGACCTTATTAAGCTTGATCTTAGGATGATACTAAAAAATATAAATATAAAAAGTGAAATCTTACATGTGATATTGTAATAGTATGATGAGAAAAAATAAGTAAAAATTAATTGTGATATTAGCAATACTCAAGCAAGGGTAGAAAGGTCAAACATGAGAATAAGGACATATAGCCAAGTCAATGAAAGCGTCGTTTTAAAAAATGACTTTAATTGTCCGGCTTTATCTGACCGTGTGTAACCGCAGACCACGTAACGGGAAATAATATCTATGTTACTAATCACCTTTACTTTTATATACTACCAATACACCCCTTTAACTATCATTGAATGCCATGAAGTCAACGTTATTTGTTTTTGTAATGTCAACCTTATTCTTCATAATTAGATGAATCAGTCCAACTGGAGTTGACAAATCAGAATGATTAGTGGGTATATACTGTATATGTAATCATGTTGGTACTAATCAACTCTATGGCTTTGATTGTTATTATGGATAGAGTCAAGTCGTGTTTAACGAGTTGAATTCGTCAAATTAATGTGTTATAATGTTAGGAAAACTTATTGGTGAAACTTGTACCGTATGTTGTTTTGTGTGCATGAGTATTTGTGTAAGAGTGTGATCGAGTTTTATTATCTAGAAGCCTAAGTTCGTTTACTTATAATGTCAACTCCTTAGATGGAGTGGCGTTCGATAGCATCTAAAATTCATATGTTATATGTACATGATTGAATGTCAATCCAAATAGGGTCAACTCTTGGAAGAGCACCAAAGGATGTTATCCCACTAGTTCATAACATTGTGACGCAAGAATTTTATGTCACTTGATGCATATAAGACCATGTCCTCAGTAAGAACATCACACATGATAAAGACCTAATATTTCATCCGAGTATTTTACGGAGTTGATGGTGCGGTAAAAAAAGGTCTCTAAATTTGCTAGCGGTCCTGCTGCGAGGGATATTATTATGAAGTCAGGACAGTTGAAAATCACAGGTATTAAATGCGTTGAATTTTATGTATATTAAAGTGGGCAATGGCGAAACTACGCAAATTTGGGACGATTATTTGGCATGGCAGGCAAGCCTTTGAAGCTCTTGTTTCCCGTATTTATGCTCCTTGATTAATATTAAAGATGCGTCAATTTGTTGAAGCTTAATGGCCTAGCATTGATATAACTTTCGTGCAGGCATTAGAGGAGGATAGAGCAGTCTCTGTTCAAGAAGCTTAACGGATTGCTCCTTCCGATCGTGCTTAATCCGTGTCCTGATAGATGGTTCTGGTCTTTAGAGGGAGCGGGGAGTTTTCTGTCCACTTCTTTTCGGAAGATTCATTGTTGATCAACGGTATCCTCTTGACGGTTTTGGATTCTAAAACTCTTTGGATGAAAAGTGTCCGATTATAGTGAAAATATTCTAGCTTGAAAAATCAATTGGATGCGCTTCCTACGAGATTCATTCTTCGCGTAGAGTATTGAGATCGATTTCTATCATTTGTCCCATTTGTGATAGGGGGGTTGAATCTACGAGACATATATTTTTTTAGTTGTTGTTTAGTCAGACTAATTACGCGCAAAATTTGTTCTTGGGGGATATCGAAGATATCGGACGTTATCCTTCACTGATTGGATCAACTGGATGGCCTCTTTCGTCTTCAGTCTAAAGTTAAGATGATGATCCAAGGTGTCTTTTTTGTGGTTTGGTGGCTTGTGTGGTCTTATCGAAACAAACTTTTATTCGAGGAGAAGAAACCTTCAAAGGCGATTATTTTTGATGATGTTGTTTCCATATCTTTTTATTGGTGTAAGTCTAGATGTAACACACATGATAAAGACCTAATTTTTTATCCGAGTATTTTATCTTGACATAAAAAGGTTCACAAAACTCATAGGTCTACAAAAATTCATGGTACATATATAGGAACTCAAATCGAATATTGACACAAACATAGCTATATGAATACGAAAACCATGGAATCACGCAATTTAATTCAAAATGTTTAAAGATAACATGAGCAACATTAAATGATAAAAGTCTGATATATCCTTCAACATATTAAAACATGAATTCTAAGATATGTTTGACGAAAGTAATTGTTGATGGAACTGTAGATGTAACTATAAATGGAGATGGAGTGGGAGACGAAAAAATTGAGATTATATTTTTAAGCTAAATGAAGTAGCATTTAATTTTAAAATATTATTTTGTTTAAATATATAATAAGTTATATCTATGAAAAAAACTTATATTTTAAATAGCTTATTTTTCTTAGAAAATTATGTGACAAACATACCTTTAATCTCAAAACATCTTCTATTCGAGAATTGATCAAAAATCATTCTTAAATCGTTTTATATTTATTTCTGAAGTATGTTGGAATGACATAATGAGATTTATATAAAATCGACTACTTAAAGTCGTTTATATATGTTGTATAAAAAAAACAAATAATTGGGAAAGAATAGAATCTTGTGAATTGTTTATATTTAATTATTTGTGGTTATAGTTGAAATATAGGTAAATATGCGAATATAAAAGGGAGGATTCTGTCACATCGTAAAAGTTGAGGGGGCACGTGGATTACACAAAAGCCTTGTTTCATTCCACTGGTCCTGCTTCTCAAAAACCAAGCTCCTTTTAAAAGCTAAAGTTAAAAGACTTGCTAAAAAGATATAGGATTACTATTTTCATTATTAGACTTTACTATTTTCGTTAGTAGAGTGACCCGTAGTGTTTTTTTTTTTTTTTTAACGGCTTGTTAGTTGTTAGTGGTTCAGGTTCAACAGTGACATTCAATTGGGTAGTATGTTGTACCCTGAACCCACCTGTACTTCCTCATATTCCGCCTGAAGGGGTAAAAGTCCCGGGTGGATGCTAACATTGATTATGAATTAACAAAATAAATAACACATTATTTACCAATATTGAATCAATTGAATTATTAAGACAATTGATATATTTATTGATCTTGAATCTTGTTATTAAAACCTTGTAGTAACAAGCGTAGTTGCCCGCGCGTTGCTGCGGGGCGGTGTTTATTTTATCATAGATTTTTATGAGATTTGGGTAAATATGTGTTATGCATGACTGCCCGCGCGTTGATGTGAGGCGTTAATTTTTTTTTTTCTTTTTTGTATTTTGTGCGACTTTTTTTTCCTGTCTTATGTTTAACAGTTTTTTTTATATGGGCTTATGTGTTGGGCATCATGTCGTGGGTATTTTTTTATCTGAATAAATCAATACTTTTGTAAAAAAATTTCTTATTTTGTGCTGAGCAATTTTTTATTTTATTTTTTATTTTGTGCTATAGTTTCTTTTTTTTATATGGGCTTATGTGTTTGGTCTCATGTCGTGGATATTTTTTTATATGAATAAATAAGTACTTTTGTAATTTTGTTTCCTATTTTGTGCCGAGCATTTTTTTTTTCAAGTTGCCTAGTTAAAGAAAAATAAAAACCAAAAAAAAAAGTCAAATGGGCTGGCCCAAAGTGAGAGCCCAATGGGCCGGTACTATAGCAACTACGTAAAAAAAAGTCAAATGGGCCGGCCCAAAGCGGGAGCCCAATGGGCCGGTACTGTAGCAACTACGTCAAAACGACCTAGTTTTATTCCAAATATAGTATATATCAAGCATGATTACCCGCGCGTTGCTGGGGTCGTTAATTTTTTTCGCGTAGGTGCGAGGCATTATTATTTTTTATTTTTTTTATTTTGTGTGGTTTTATTTTTTCGTCCTTATGTTTAATAGTTTGTTTTTTTTCTTATATGGGCTTATGTGTGGGGCTTATGTTTAAAGGTTTCTTTTTTTGGCTATACGGGTTTTTTTTAATATAATTTTATGGGAACATGGCGTTTTTTATTGTATTCTGTGTGGGTTTATTTTTTCGGTCTCATGTTTAATAGTGCGGGTTAATTTTTGCGTTAAAATTTTATTTTTATTCTTTTCTATTTTTTATTTGTGCGGGTTTATTTTTTCGGTCTCATGTTTAATAGTTTGTTTTTTTATATATGGGCTTATGTGTTGGGCCTCATGTCGCGGGTATTTTTTTATCTTAATAAGTCAATATTTTTGTAATTTTTTTTTCTATTTTGTGCCGAGCGTTTTTTTTACATTGCCTAAAAAAAAAAAAAAAAAGCCAAATGGGTTGGCCCAAATTGGGAGCCCAAAGGGCCGAGCACTGTAGCGTGTGGAACAAAACTACGTCGTTTTATTCTACGCGAGACATTATTTTTTTTATTTTGTGCGGTTTTATTTTTTCGGTCTCATGTTTAATAGTTTTTTTTTCTTTTCTTATATGGGCTTATGTGTGGGGCTTATGTTTAAAGGTTTCTTTTTTTGGCTATACGAGTTTTTTTTTAATATAATTTTATGGGAACATGGGCTTTAAATGAGAATCGCGCGTTACTGCAGGGCGTTTTTTAATTGTATTTTGTGCGGGTTTATTTTTTCGGTCTCATGTTTAATAGTTTGTTTTTTTTTATATGAGCTTATGTGTTAGACCTCATGTTGCGAGTATTTTTTTTATCTGAATAAGTCAATATTTTTGTAGTTTTTTTTTTCTATTTTATGTCGAGCGATTTTTTTTACATTGCTTACACACAAAAAAAAAATTGTCAAATGGGCCGGCCCAAATTGGGAGCCCATTGGGCCGGTTACTGTAGCGACGCTGCCAAAACGGCAGCGTTTTATGCCAAATATAGTATATAGATATAATTAAAGCAATCACCTCAACAAGTTGCTCACATTACACGTTAATATAATACGCGAAAAATCACCATGAACAAACCAGAGTTAGGTGTTCTTGATTTTAATCGATCAAAACTCTAGAAAGGATTATGCCGATTGGTTTGCTTGGGAAGGAGGAAACCAAAACTAGGGTTTAGGGTTTGAGAGTTTGTGTGTGTCGTGTGTTTTTTTGATAACAAGGGGGTGTTTATATAACCTTTAAACTTGTTCTTCAAGTTTGAGTCTAACACCAACTCAACTTTGCCAAAAAACGACAACCACCTCCCTTTGTAGATCCTTCCAACCGGTCGACCAAGAGAAACAAACCTTACGGGTTTGGTTTTCGTACAACCAAATCCCCTACTGGTATATTTAATGTCTATAGTTAGTTATATCGTCCAACAGTTAAACTAACAACCATTAAATCATTTCGTGAAACATATTAATATGATTGATAAATATACAATAGATATATATTGATTACATTAATAAAGTATCATTTGTGTATACGTGTGTGCCTCGATAGGCTCACGTATTTCTTAGCCGTATAAATATTAACTATGATGCAAGCATTTCCAACAAACACATCATAAGGTCTTTTTTTCTGGATGGCGTCGCCAAACCAGGGGCGGATTTGTAGTGTAGCACGGGTATGCACGTGCATACCTTCCGATTCGACGGATTTGTAGTGGCAGCCAAACAGTACCGGCGTTGGCGCCATCCGCGATATCTAATCATTCGCCAGCCCATTAACGGGCGTGATTGGTATTTTTCTAATTAGTGAGATATTTTTTTGTGGTATGTGATATGAATTTTATTGGAGAATGTATTTATGTTACGGTGGTATTACAAAATATATGCTCAAATGTCTGTAGATAACATGTCACCCTGCTCTCTTAACGAACTCATGAATTTGTTAACACTTTTTACGCCTCAAAATAGATATTCAAATTCTTATTTTAAATTAACTTAAGATGAGTGTAAGTTTTATATTACAACTAACGAAAAGACACTTCAGTAAATAAATATAGGGAAATGCTAACAATAGCCCTAAGGGTTGTCGTTAAGCAAATAATTTTTATTACAATAAAACCAATGAATGATTTTGATTGGATGATATCCCAAAAAAGATAGAGATAATTCCGAAATTAAAGAATACACAATTAATAGTTGATTGTGATTGGTTGAATTTTATTCTTACAAACATTTGTAATAAATAAAGATTCTTAACCACAACCCTCAGAATAAACACCTATTTTGAGACGAAAAGTAATACAACTCTTTTTCTTGTGAATAAAATACGATTCACTTGATATTCATTATTAAAATAGCAAATTCCAAAATCTGTAAATGTAGTTTGGCTAAGTTGCAGACGTAGTTTTCGTGTGAAATTTTGGTTTGCAATTAGTGTTTTATTACAGTAACTATGTCCGAACTTTCAAAATATCGTATGTTCGCATGTCAAGATCGATGATAATTGCATATCAAAGTTCGTCACATGAACCACGCATGCATTTTCAGAACGTACAAAATCACGCTTGCAATTTGATCAAACAAACATATATGGTTTTTGCAATTTACTCCGGTTTAGATGACGAGATAGAAACTATTTATTAAAACAGGTCCATGAATTACAAAAAAAACATCATTAGACTGTGAGAATAAACAATAGCAACATTTAAAATCATAGTTGTCTTTTATAAAAGAGTTCGTAAAGCCAGGGCCGTCCCATCGATTTTGGTGGCCCTGTGCCAAGTTGAAAAATAGGCTCTTGAACATGATAGGTTACACGTATATAAAGAAACGCTTATTAGTGAGGCGGATTTCTAAAATAGCATTAGATGAACGATGATGGCTAAATAGAATCATATCACGTAACCACATGCGACTTAATTAATTTCTCAAAGCTGAATTTCTAATAACTATTCAAATCAGAGTTAACTCTAAAATTAAATAAAAGTGTTTTTAAAATAAAGCAAATATATAAACGGTAGAGAATTTGGTGCTGTAAATGTAACCACTAATAAATAACGATGTTACATATGGGCCGAATATGATTAGATAATTATAGATGGGCTAAAATTTTGGACATTAGACTGTGAGAATAAACAATAGCAACATTTAAAATCATAGTTGTCTTTTATAAAAGAGTTCGTAAAGTTAATGAAACATATAAAAGACGTTAATTGGAGTAACGGTTAATCCCACTTTATAAGAGTATAGGGTGTGATGCGGCCATATGAGCGGGAAAGGGAGATCCCTTAGCAAAAAGGGTTAATGACATTTAATAGCAAGTTAGCAACGTACTTTTCTCATTTGACCAATTATCAGACACAAACTAAAAAAAGTACTATAATACCTATCCAAGTTTCAAATTCTGTTTAATTATCATACGTTTTAGAGTCATCTCTTGCACCGTTAATCCTTTTGACTAACGACCGTTTGTAATTAACTCAAAAATATGTTCTTTTTTTCTCATTATTTTTAAAATTTTCTTATTATTTAATTATCATACGTGTATAAAAACGTATATAGAAATATATATAAAAACGGATAAAAGACTAATGATGCAAGAAAAAGAAAACATATTTTTTAGAAAAAAAAAAGATAATTAGAAAAAATATATATATATAAAAACAGATAAAAGACTAACGTGTATAAGAAAATTTTAAAAATAATTAGAAAAGTAAAAGAAAACACATTTTTGAGTTAATTACAAACGGTCGTTAGTCAGAAGAACTAACGGTGCAATAGATGACTCTAAAACATATGATAATTAAACCGAATTTGAAAGTTGGATGGGTATTGTGATACTTTTTTGGTTTCGTATTTAATAATGGCTCAAATGAAAAAGTACGTTGCTATTAAATGCCATTGACTCTAGCAAAAAAACAAAAGAACGACACCCCCTTTGCAATAAAAGGGGTAATTTTCCCTTGCGGGGTTTATGTCCCGTAGGAGAAAAAAGGAAAAAAAAAACCATCGGCCATTGTATTTATGGAGAGAGAAACAATATTTATTTTGTATGTGTTTATTGTGAGTGAGTATGTGCGTTTTGAGATTAATTTTAAATGGTAAAAATAGTAAAAGTTGAGAAGAAGAGAGAAAAAGTGATGTAAAGATTGACGAAAAGTTGAGCGTAAAATTAAAAGAATTGTTTTTTGATAATATGAATCTGACGTGTCAAATGAAAGCTTTTGACCACACCCTCGGCTGTAATAAAAGAGCATCACGGACAAGGTCTCGCCAAAATTTCTCCACTTGTTCAATTATTCTCCAATTTTCGTGAACCAAACTTTTTTTTTTTAATTTAAAAAGAATATAAATTTTGAAATAAACCTATAACCACTTGATACATAAATTTCATCTACCAAATATAACGGATTTTGTCTTGGAATAGTTTAATGCACAAAGTATCATGGGTTAGGTTGACAACCTAGTTACCATTTAACCATTCCTGAAAAAATGTTCATGGGTTCTTTTAATTAATTTCCTTGAAATTTCTTTTGGTTACCGGTCGAGTACATTTTAAGCAAATAATATAAAAAGGAGGCAAGTGGATGAAGATCCATATAATTTCAGTTTGGTATTTTAATTTGTAATCATCCTTGCAAACAGGGGTGTTTACAGGACGGCTCGGTTCAATCGGAGATTCTTTACTATTTATGGCGGAGCGGGTAATTCATTTTACTATCCCAAAACGAACCGTACTAGACAGATAACCGGAGATGCGCGTAGCCGAATTGAATCATATGAACAACAACATATATTAGAACGTAATATGTGATTGTAGTAAAATTAAATAACATTGAAGAGATTTGAGTAGAGCTGATCATATTGGACCGTCGACCGGATCGGACAGAACCGGACCGAACATATTTCGGTCTGGTCCTTGGTCCATGCTTTTCCTAAAATCCGGTGCTCAGTCCGGTCGATCCGGTCCGGTCTTACAAAAACCCCAGTGATTATGCTTTGTTGGACCGGACCGAAGACCGAACCAGATCAGACCGACCCGGACCATTTCGGTCCGGCATTTTGGACAAATTCGGTTTCGGTCCAGTTCGGTCTTGGTCGGTCCGGTCTGATTTTCAAACCGTGATCACCCTTAGATTTGAGTAATAGTAAAGTTATTTCGTTGCAATAAAAACATTCAAATTATAATACGTAACAAAATAACTAATAATATTTATTTGACGTGTATAAGTTACGATAGCTTTAATCATATATAATACATGAACGTCAGTAAATGCTCACATTAGGTAAGTAAAAGTGCGCTATACAATAAAAGTAGTACAATGATATAATTAATATATTTTATATTTTTATAAATGGTTTGTTGAAACCTACATGTATATTATATACGGTACAGTTCGGGTAACCGCAAATAACTAAAAGTAAACATCGAATCCGAACAGTGATAAGCGGGTTTTTTCAGTTTCAGGTTTTCTCGGTTTTGGTTTCTTCGGTTATCGATTTTTTGCGGTTTCCGATTAAACGGATCTTTCTCGAATTTTTTGAATACCCGTGCTTTTACAAATAAATGGTTATAACGCTGTTATAAAACTATTGTGTATTTAATGACAATTTAAATCTATTAAATGAATAAGCATAATCGCAAATGAAACGTGATCTATTGAATAACAAACTTTATAGGCAATAATTACTCACTCTTAAAAGTGCAGGTAAATGGTTATGGTATCAATTACTTGAGAGTTGAGACCTTATAACATTTAATAGACTAATCATATCCATAATTATATTTACATAGTTACATCAAGTCATCAAAATAACAGAAAGTTTGTAGTAGGATTATGGTTGGCGAAACTTGTCAAGATAACTTTTCGAGGTTAGTATATCATCATTTAAAAGGTGGCTTCAAAAATCGTCAAGCTAAATATTGTTTATGATCCAAAAGTTTGTTACTACAAGAGAAGACGACGACTGAATGTGAATGTTTGTGTTTGTGATCATAATGACTTGCTAATTATTTGCAAAAGTTTAAGGGGGTAAAATGATGTTTGCGTATCAAGAAGACTAGTAGTTAGTAGTTACCATCATTCACTTGAGCTTGTAGTAAGCCCAAATTCATCTATATACTAAAACACATTACGTGTGACGACAAAATTGATGCAGGCTTTGATTGGGTCTTCAGTGGGCTATTGATCGGTTGTTTTATGGGCCTGGTAGGTTAGTTCGACCACTATGTATATCCCCAGTAACATCTTTTCAAGTTATGCAAATATTTTCTATCTTTATTTGCCAATTTTTGCTATTTATATCCAAGGTTAGTTTCTGTTTTTGAAATTTCATTAATTTTGCACAAGTTAACTTTTATTATGTGTTAACCAATGAGGGTGGTCTAGCGGTAAGAGTTCAGCTTCTTAGGACGAAAGTGCTTAGAAGTTTCGAACCCTGAGAAGAAAATTTATCCACCATTTAAATCCCATGTTTTAAAAGGCCTATCTAGACTCAAACTCATCTAAACCCAAACCCACATAGACCCGTGACTCAAATCCGACTCGATCCACCTGTTTTGCCACCTCTAATTATATTATTAATTTCTATTGTAGTTTATAAGAACAATATATGTTCTTCATGGTCTCCCATGTCACACAATGACCCTTCAAATATAGAAAAAGACAATAAGTCATCTCAAGTATCAAAATCAAAATGACACCCCCTAACAAAAAATAACCTATTCAAAAATACAAAGTTACTACAAACAACCCTCTGAATTATATAAAACACAACTTACCCATACACTGTAGCATCAAGTTAGCCCCCCGTCGCAACGCACGATCACATTCCAACTCGTTAAATCTCAATCTCAATGATATAAATAGTTTCATTTAGTTGTTGGAATAAACGTTTATCACTTATATAGTCCAACGAACTCAATAGCAAGAGACTATAACAAAGTCAAATGTTCATGCACCATGATTACAACACTTTACGTCTTTACAGTAAAACTTGCAACATAGAACAACCAAACTTGTTAAGAATATAGTTCGATGCTAAATGAGAATATCTGACATCTATCGACAATACACGAGTCAGAAATGAATATACCATGCGAACTATTGATACAAACCCCTAAGAGCATGAGCAATGCATCAAGTCATAAAAGACTTGATGTATTTAATGTCATATTGAGATGTTTTCTATGAATTAAAAAGTCATTCTTCAAATTTGATCTAATGCAAAAAGTTATCATCAAAGGCGTTTCAATTGTTTTTCATAATAAACTAACACAAATCTATGCTTTAGAATGTGAAAAGCTTTTGCTTCACACGCTTTTAGTTTAACAAGTTTTTATGTAATAAGTCTTTCTCCAAGTCATTGATGCAATGCAAAAATTGATCTAAATGACTTTTTGAAATAGTAACAAGTCATTCTCCAAGCTACCATTAGAGATGATCTAACAACTAATGACCAAAGTTCAATCCACAACCACA
>BQNB010016261.1:0-64039 GCA_026074375.1 Tanacetum coccineum
ATCCATAAAATATTGGGCATATCCTAAGACTCCATCGGAGATTCAACAATTTTTAGGTCTTGCCGGTTACTACCAAAGATTCAATGAAGGATTTTCAAAAATCGCTAAGCCAATGACCAAACTCACCTAGAAGAAAGTCACCTTTGAATGGGGTGACAAGCAAGAAGCAGTGTTGGGAATTATGCATTCCTGACTTAGTACCGGTAGTTATATTAGTTAGTATTGATAGTTGTAATTAGTACTGACAATACAAAATAGTTTGTATTGATCAGTTAGTTAGTACTAATAGTATAAAATAGTTAGTACCGTTTAAGAGATATGCATGAGATATTATAGGAAAAGATATGCATTATCTTTTACGCATTTTGTAAGTTTGTTAGGGTTTATTCTTGGTCTATAAAAGGAACCCTATGGCATTAGAGGAGACATATCTCATATACAATCTCATATCTCATAGTTAGTAATCTGTAATCATTTTAGCAGATTAATACAAAAGTTTAGTTATCAATATTCATTGTTCTTCTTAGCATTATAAGTTAGTTTCTGCATAACTTATAGTGTTTATAGTCATTGTTTCTCCTGTAGTTTGTGTGGATCTATCCATATTGGCTACAACCTTTAACAAGGTAGTAAGATCTATATTCAAAGGGATCTACATAACCACAATTTAATTGTGTTCCTAACGTGAGTGATTTAAAAATAAAATTGGGGTTTTAGTTCAAAATCAATTTTTCTATAAACTCACTAATATTAGCTCGCCCAAACAAACACCAGAAGTTGCAAGCGCATTAACATAAGTAGGACTAGCCAGTTGAATGATAGGATCGCATATTAAGCGTAAACAAGTATAATATGATAAATACCTATCAAACAATCAACGATAAATTAAGCAATCGAGATAAACAAACCAAACATTAAATCTTCGTAAACATGGCTGATACCTAAAGGTATCAGCCGATAGTCATTGTAAAAATACACACGGTTTGATATATGATACGATTAAAATTAAAGAAACCTAATCAAAAGCGTATTCGGTTTTCGGCAAGAGTACAAGAGTTTCCTCGATCTTGAGGCTCTTTTCTGAACATTCTAGGCTCCTTTATGCGTCTTGGTGGTTTAGGATTCACTTGCATACTAAAATGAGTTAGGTATCGTCTATTATAGTGTCTGGGAAACTTCATGATACGCCGTATCGAGCGATGTGGGATACAGGCGTATGGGGATTTCTGAGTAGTAAGGATCACGTTTGATATCTTCCTGAATATTTTATTCTATAGTGTGAATAGGCGTATTGAGTCTCTGGATTACGGGTAGGGGTTCCAATTCTTTCGTAGTTATTTGTGAAGTGTAGGCACGGATACGCCGTATCTTCTTGATGGATACGATGTATTGAGGTAAAAATCAGTTGGTTCTTCTTCATTGACCAAAGTATTATATACGGCGTATTGTTGATGTGGATACAGTGTATTCTTCAAAGTCAGGCAATGGTCTTTTGATTCGTCAAAGTCTTGGATACATCGTATAGGTCTAGAATAATACGGCGTATTTGCTTCGTCAGTAGACTCTCTCAAAAACTCTTCGTTTATCTCCAAAATGCTGCGATTTTAGCTAAACTTCAAAGTACTCCATAATTACTGAAATTCTTCAAATACAAAGGGTTTTTTAACAATTCTTGCAATAAATTATACAAATAGTTAATAACATGGGATAAACGATGTAGAAATTAGACGTTTCTTGATGTCATCAAATATTTCCCCACTTAAATCCTACTTGTCCTTAAGTAGACTTCCTTTAGAAGTTTATTAAAAATGTATCCTAAAAGATATTTTTCTGTTTGTAAAGCATTTTATTTGATCTATTACAAGTACACAACCTACAAATACACCTCACGAAATAGGAAGATTGAAAACACTCATTCACTACAACTAATCTATGTGGTAACATGTAAAACTAATTCGCTCAATTGCTCGGTCTGACGAAGGATTCTAGCATAAGCTTGGCTCAAGGTACACTCTCCACCGCTAAAGTAAGGAATAACAGTTTATTAAAGAGGAAATATGGGTTGTATGTTAAAGGCTTAGGGTTTGATTACTTTGTAACTAATCTTTATCGTTTACACAATATAATTCCAGAAACTAAGGGCGACAAAGACCACACATATACACCCGTAACGACAGGATAGACACATGTGAATGCTCACTCCCACCTCGGATAAGCTAAAGAGTAGAATTAGAGTATATAGGGTTATGGATCTTCTAACTTTTACCCAATAGTTAATAAACCTACAAGGCAGCTGAGACTTGATACTATGCCATAACTCAGGAATAGACCCTGAACGTACAATCTACATCCTCATTCGCGTAAAACTCATGGTTAATGATTAGGAAAGAGAATTAAATTGTTGTTAAATAAAAATTGTGAAACAAATATATTAAGTTTAAAATATAAGTTGCTAGACATTTTTTCTTGACTGTTACCATGATAAAGACACAATTATTTACAACGTCTTGATTATAGATCAAAAACAACAACCTAAGTTGGCGTTCCCGTAACAGTCAACTTTCCAATCATCCCATACTTGACATACTTTACACGGGCAGAGTGGCGATATCTTCCACATTTATACAATACTTACATCGTCGATTTGTATCAACGAATTATTGATCCTTCGTGTGTAAGTCCTTCGGTAGTTGCGAAACGTTATCTTTCAAAACTTTTTTCTCTTTTTTGTTGCGTACTTTTTATAATTTTTTGTAATTTTTTTTTACTAACACTATTACTTAAGAGAAACTCGGTGTAGTTTCACCATTTCACGATATAATAATGTCCGGATAATTCCTTCAGATAAATTCTTCATTCTTCGGATCTTACCATCTAATTGTGATGGTAGTAAAAATTACATGAGTTTTTCTTTAATATTACATTCCCATTTTTGATGTGCAACGTTCTTCCAACCGTACCAAATAGACACAAGACTTATGGAGAATACAAACTTTACACTTTAAAGAAATAGAACTGTAAAAATAAACTTATCTAACAAGGTAGGCTAAGGGTGTAAAAGGGGTAAACGAAACTAATAATTGGGGTAGTTCCATAAGAGGATTGGCTCTACGGGTTGTTCTAAGGTATCTTACTTTAAAAATGAGAGGTAAAACAAAAGGGTTTATTACATGGGTTAACTAACCAGTGTAGTTAGTTAATAAGCAAACATGTAAGGTCAATTTAGGTTTTAATCCTAAAATTACCAATTTAAACTATGTTACTCCATCTAAATTCATAGTACTTATCACTGCCATGGTCTCGAATAGATTAACCAAGCATGTTCTAAAGTTGACGAACATCACGGCACACTTCTTTTTTGTGGAATTTGGGTAAACATTTAGAAACAGGACAGGTTAAATCCTCAAATATCTAACGGGTTATTGTGTGGAGTTATGTATCAAGTAAATTTTCATATAAAGTAGGCTTGCTTTCTTTTTAAATTTGAGCATAATTTAAACATTTTAGTGTGAAAATTAGGATAAGTAAACATTCTAATTCCATCCCCCCACTTGAATTATACAACGTCCTCGTTGTATAGATAAAACAATAAATACGGGAATTAAAAAGAATTAGAATAAGAAATTCCTTTGATATTTGCTCGGTAGATTCTCCAAGTTGAGTTTATTAAGCAAGAATTTGTGTTGAACAGCCGCCTTGATGTTTCAAGACTCCAACACTTCAAGATCTCCACATTTTTAAATTCTCCACCAATATTCATCGATTTCCCTTCATGAGGTCCTGTGTAAATTCTCAGAAAACAAATGCAATTCTATCTCTGTGTATTCATTTGGTTAGACTCGAAATAAATACCTAAAACTGTACAGGAAGTCGATACGCCGTATCCATTCCCCAGGATACGTCGTATTGATACCTGTATACGTTGTATTCATTTAATGAATACGTCGTATAGACTGTGCTGAAAATAAAGACTGGATAACGTCCAGATAGTCAATACGCCGTATCCATGGGGTTTGGATACGCCATATAGACAGTCTGGAAAGACAAACTTGATAAAAATTGAAAATACATTTTGGGTTTTCTCCTGGCAAGCACTTTTGTTTACAGAAAAGTCTTTAAGTTTAGACTCTGCCCTAATTTTATCCCTTCACTTTCTAACACCAATTTGGGGTCGAACGGGATGCCAAATGGCACATACAAATTCTTAATTATGAAAATAAAAGGCATCCCTTTGTTAAGATAATTACAAGCCACGATATTAACATTTAATTCCTTGATAAAAGTTTTAGTTTTGAAAATTTTATTAGATGTATCATGACTTGTTTCCAAAAGCTTATTTGACCCATGTGCATAGGCACCATCATTGGTATTTATTACATTACCCCCCAAAGACTGTTTAATATCGATTTTATCATCATCATTGTCCTTATTCGATTTTGAATCATCAGGATAAATTATGTTAAAAGGGAATAGATCATTAAAGTACAAAACATTTTGGGTCCTTCTTCATCAACATTCGGACAACGATGTTTATTTTCAAATTAAATTCATCGATATGTTGAGGACTTAAGTAGGTTTAGTTTAAGAAATCTGATTAGACGAGAGCATTCATTGTAAAAAAATGGTTGGAAATTCATTTCTCAAAGATTTTAAAGAAGTAAAATCATTAAAATAACTGACTATGGGCTTAGGTGACGGTAACAAAGGTATATTGACTTTATCATTATCATTTTCTGAATCCGTTTTCAAATCGTTGACAGAAATTATTTTATAGGAAAATGAATTTTTGTCATAAATTACTGTGTAATCTTCATCGTCTGATTTATCAAACGATATTCTAAAGTCAATTTCATTGTCATAAAGAGAACTTACCGTAAGCTTACACGAAAGTGTTTTTTTAGATGATATCTGGTCATTAAAAGCTATAGCTGGGAATTCGGATTCAACAGATCTGAGGTCGTGAACGTCTTCATCATACCAGATCTTAACAGATATTAGCTAGGTTTCCCTGTTAAACACCTTAACACGTTTTTCGGTCTTTTCTTCTCAAGCTTGCAGATACTTATTCCCATAGTGATGTTGGGGTCTGTCGCCATTTTAAATTTAGTGATTAAATTTTTTGGAGAAAAGAAAACTGTCTCAAAGAGATTTAATACGCCCGTATTCTGTGAAATTGAATACGTTTGTAGTTGATAGTAATACAAGTCGATTACGTTGTGTTGGTTTGAAAAAATAAAGTACTAGGCGTATCCAAGAAATTGAATACGCCATATTGGAGTATTGACTCAGAAGGGTTACAACGAACTGTAATAATGCACCAAACCACACAATTGTAAAATATACAATGCAGAATTCAAACACACAAAAACTAAACACAAAAATATGCAAAGTAATCTAAAACTAAACCTAAAAACACTAATAAATAAACATTAAACAACTTCACTCCCGGAAACGGCGCCAAAAATTGATATGTCGTTGTGAGTAGGTATTTTATGTATCAAGTTTTACTATTTATTTTTATGGTGACTATACTAAAACAACACTTTTACGGGAATGTACGGTCATATGTGGAGTTTCGTGGTAAGTAGGGTGTTCGATCACTAAGAGCGAGAGCGTTAATTCTTAATTCTATCAGTATTTTAGTTATCTCATTTATGCAAGACCTAAGTTAGGACTAATCTATATGATAAGGGGGTTTCAGCTTGAGGACTGGCACGAAGGTTTAGTTATCTAACCTAAGTTTTTGTGACAAGTAAAGCAATAAACACCGACAAGAAGATTAAAACAAACGATAACAGGACGGTTCAATAGAACTAATGTAAGGAAAACGTATCAAACCATGGAATAATCCGATAAAACGCAGGTTTGTTTACTAGTGCAATGATTGACTTATCTCGAAGGGCATTATCATTCTAGACTTAGGCGGGTACTTCTTCCCTATAGACCTAGGACACGCTTATTCTGTCATATTTAGACGCATCCGCATTAAAGCAAGCATTCGTTGATTATTATCTATCTTATGGGAGATTAATATGGTGCTTCGTACTAACCTAGCTATGGAGACTTTACACTTACTGTCTTAACGGATCTTTATATACTAGTAGGTCCCACTGTCTGAGTCCTTACCAATTGAATAAGAACGTTGCTCGTTGATACCAGGGGTTACTTATGGCTCAAATAGCTCACTAAACTAAAGGAAAAGGATCTAGGTCAATATTTAAATTATCAATATGGAGAGCTATCTCGACTTTAGCCTGACGCCCAAACAACACGAAGTTGCGCGCTTAAATTGGTAGGACTAGACCCAGTTGAATGATAGGTCGCATATAAAGACGTAAACAAGTATAAGATGATAAACATAATCAAACAATCAACGATAAATTATAAGACTCAATCAATGTACTAAACCAAACTTAGATCTTCATAAAACATGGCTTATACCTAAGGTATCAGCCGATTGTCATTGTAAAAATACAAACGCTTTGATGTATGAACGATTAAAATAAAGAAACCTTAATCGAACGCGTATTCGGTTACGCGAAGATTACAAGAGTTTTTCTATGATCTTGAGGCTCTTTTCTGACCTTCTATGCTCCTTTATTCGTCTCTTGGTCGACTTGGTGGTTTAGGGATTCACTTGCATACCTAAAACTGAGTTTAGGGTCGTCTATTTATAGAGTCTGGAAACTCATCGGTCGCCGGTATCGGAGCGTATGTTGGGATACGGCGTATTAGGGATATCTTGGAGTAAGGACCACGTTTGATATATTCCAGAATATTTTATTACTATATTATGAATACGGCGTATTGATGTCTCCTGGATACGGCGTATTGGGTCTTCAATCCTTCATGGTTATTTGTGAAGTGTAGACACGGATACGCCGTATCTTCTTGATGGATTAAGGCGTAACTGAGGGTAATAGTTGATTCTTCTCATTGATCAAGTATATATTACGGTCGTATGTTGTGTGGATACGGGGTATTCTTCAAAGTTCAGGCATAAATGGTTCTTTTGATTCGTCGAAGTCTTGGATACGTCGTATAGTCCAGAATATACGGCGTATGTGCTGTCAGATCAGTAGACTTTCTCGAACTCTTTCGTTTATGCCTCCTTAATGATGCCTTTTAGCATAACTTTCCCAAGTACTCCACAAGTACTGTAATTCTCAAATACAATCGATTTAGTACAATTCTTGCAATAATTTGTACAAAAGGGTAATTACATAGGATAAATGATGCTATAAATAGGACGTTATTTGATGTCATCAACAAAAGACTTCTATGCATCAATACAAACCCAAAGGACAAAACAAAATTTAAATTTGAATACTTACAGAAAAGCTTCAAAATGTAGTTTTCGACACGAACCGGGAAACCCAAACGTTATTTTAAATGAAAACCCAAAACCCGGGATATCACGTTCTTGATCATTGTTGGGAAAACCTATGGTCGTTTGAGGTGGTTGGTGGCGGAGAATAACTCACACACACACACTATGTGGTGTGTTTATTTTTTTTGAATTGAAAAAAGAAAATGGGTGGAAATGTCTAGTGAAAGGCATATATGTGTACAACCTTGGGACATCTTGGCTAAAATTAAGCCTCCTTGTCCCCTTAAGCTTACATGACTGGTTATGACATCCTATGGGGTGTCGGGTCTTTCTTTTCGTGTCGGGATCACTTAAATACTAGTAAGAAACATTGGTACGTAACATTTTCCACAAAGTTAATTAGCATTTTATTATTCTTAAAAAATACTTTTCTATTAAACTGAGTATGTACACGATTATATTTACACTTTAATTACCCTTCAAAACTCATTTGGAATACATTTAACGAAGTGTCATGGACTGTTTTTAGGCATTTCTTAAAATTCACGGAGTCAAACCACCCGATACAAATAACATAATATATCCTTAAAAGGAATAAAATTATTCACAAATACCATAAATTACCACTCATTCTCAAAAATCCTCCCATCGTTCAACACGGTGCATTATCTAAATAAACTGACAAAAGTCAAATAGTCAAAGGACTAAAAATGAAATATTCAAAACACAAAAAGGGGCAAAGGTTACATTATATCCCCCTTAAAAGAATTTTAACCTCGGAATTCAACTACTAATATCACTAAACAAATACGGGTACTTTAATTTCATCTGATCTTCACGTTCCCACTGTGGAATTCTAGGACCCACGTTTGGAATTCACCGAACCTTAAACGTGGTAATCCTACTACTGCTTCAGCTTCTTAAAAACTCTCTTTCTAAAAATTTCCACGGCTCTTCCCAAAAATTTACTTATCATCAACTCGATTCGTCGAAGGCACGTGCTGTGTTGGATTAGCCAAAACTTCTTAAGGTTCGAAGTGGAAAGTGTCATGAACACCGTTCAATTCCTCAGGTAATGTCTAACAATAGGCACGGGGCCTAACTTTCTCAAACTAAATCTCAAGGTCCAATCAAATCTAGGTGTAATTTCCCCTGCTTCCCACAGCGTTACCACACCTTTCCAAATGCGGAAACTTTTGAGCAGCATAGTCACCTCATAAACTCTAGAGGCTTCTTCTCTTATCAGCATAATTGCGCAGCCTTAAGTCTCTCCTTAATCTGGAGATCTTCTTAGTAGTCTCTTGCACTAACTCAGGTTTTTAACTAACTTCTCCAACATCAGCACCACATTTTAATTGCGCGAACGATACTTTCTACCATACAATGCCTTAAACGGAGCACATCTCACACTAGAATGATAACTATTGTTATTGAAAAACTCAACAACGGAAGATGCATATCCCAACTTCCCCCAAAGTCCACAGACGCTGTGACGCTCTAGCATTGTCTTCCAAAGTGTGAATAGTACGCTCACTCTGACCATCGGTCTGAGGGTGATAAGCCGTACTCATGTCTAAACGAGTTCCTAATGCCTCTTGCATTGACTGCCAAAACCTTGATGTGAAATGACTATCACGATCCGATATGATCGAGATCGACACACCATGTCTAGCAACTATCTCATTCAAATACAATCTAGCCAATCTATCCATCTTATAATCCTCACGCATAGGTAGAAAATGAGCAGACTTGGTCAACCGGTCCATAATGACCCAGATTGTGTCATGCCTACTACTAGTCCTAGGTAACTTAGTCACAAAATCCATAGCTATCCCTTTCCATTTCCATACGGGGATCTCAGGTTGTTAGAGAAAGCCAGATGGCCTTTGATGCTCAGCCTTAACCTTTAAACAAGTCAAACACTTACTAACATACTCAGCTATGTCTTTTTTCATTCCACGCCACCAATACCTATCTCTCAAATCATAATACATCTTATCAGCTCCTGGGTGTATAGAGTACTTCGACTTATGGGCTTCATCCATTATTAGGGTTCTTACATCACCCTTCAAAGGTACCCATATTCAATCTAGGTAGTACAAAGTCCCATCACTTCTCTGTTCTATCATCTCGTCCAAACCTTTCTGCAATCCTGTAGACTCATCCACGGCCTCCTTCTGAGCCGCTAGTATCCTATCCTTTATACTCGATTGAAGGGTCATATTCATAGCTCTAACTCTCTTAGGCTTTACTCTCCTTTCCTTCCTACTTAGGCATCAGCCACCCATTCGCCTTACCAGGAATGGTAGCGGAATTTAACAGTCAAAATCAAACTAAAAATACATCTAATAACAACTCTATCCAACAAACGCTGTGCATATTCAACTATTTCGACTATAAGATATGTTTTAGAGACTTCTTATTGATCCGTATAAATGACACTCTTTGTCCCTACAGGTAATGTCTTCCCGATTTTAAATGCAAACACGACTGCCACCCACTCTCCCCAAATCATGAGTGTATAATTCTTCGCATGAATTTTCACTGATTGGACTGTTAGGCTATCAACTTTCCTCTTTGCATTAAAAATACCAACCTAGGTCCTATCCTGACCACATCACAATTACCACAAGGTCATTTCGGGTACCATGGGGAGAGCTAGTTAGAACAAGGGCATTTACTCAACTGATCCTTCAAGGTTGAATGCCATTCTGTTACTCACCCAATCGAAAGTCTTAACTTTGAGTAAGAATGTAGAGATTAGGCTATTATCTTGAAAAGTTCTTAATGAACCTACGGTAATATCCAACCAATCCTAAGAATGAATGAACCTCAATCAGAGTTCTAGGGGCTTTCCAATTCTTAACAGCTTCGATCTTACTAGGGTCTACATGGATCCCATTACATTTTTCATATGCCAAGAAAACTGACTTCTCTTAGCCAGGAATTCACACTTAAAGCTTTAGATACAGTTTTCTCCTTTCTTAAGCAGTCCCAAGACTAACCTTAAGTGTCCTACATGCTCCTCCCGAGTCTTAAAGTAGATTAAGATATCGTCTATAAACACTATCACAAACTTATCAAGATAAGGCCTACAAACTCTATTCATCAAATCCATGAATACCGCTGGTGCGTTAGTCAGACCAAATGGCATTACTGTAAACTCGAAATGTCCCTAACGAGTTCTAAACGTAGTCTTTGGAATGTCATCTTTATGCACTCTTAGCTGATGGTATCCAAACCTAAGATCTATCTGTGAGAAAAACTACGACCCTTGTAGTTGGTCAAATAGATCATTAATCCTAGGAAGCGAATAACGATTTGTAACTGTCAACTTGTTAAATTCTCTATAGTCAATGCACATCCTAAAAGAACCATCCTTTTTCTTAACGAACAATACCGGCGCTCCCCAAGGCGATGAGCTTGGCCGAATGAAACCTTTATCTTAGATTTCCTTGAGTTTTCCAGACAACTCCTTCAATTCAGAAGGTGTCAAACGATAGGGGGACTTTGCTACCGGCGTTGCTCTAGGAATTAACTCAATTTGAAACTCAATTTCCCAAACAGGCGGCAATCTAGATAGGTCATCCGGGAATACCTCGAGAAAATCTCTCACTACTTCTATCTCTTTTTGTTCCTTCTCTTTAGCCTTAGCACTCTTTAGCTGCCTCATCTTTTCTTCCGGTTCATTCTCTCCTAATTTAAGCTCCTTTTGCCATCAGTGAGTAGTGGTATCTTCACTACTGTCATGGACAAATTATTTCAACCTTATAATTTGACAACCTAATCCATGCATATAATCTTCATTAAATACTCCAATGCCTATAATGTATCAATCGATTGTCTCAAGACATGACCGCTCAAATTTCTAGTTTGCAACCCTTAATAACCTTATCAATCTCTACTAGTTGCCGCTAGCTATCTCAATCTCATATCTAAAACCTAATTCCATGAGTTCTATGCCTAACAGAGGTATAAAAGTAGTGGAAACAAATACTTTATCGGCACCAGGGGGGGGGGGGGGGGGGATTCAAATAAGGTTATGGCAAAATGATTGTTTAAAGTAAACGTACCCGTCACAATGTTTGGATCCTGGCGAGCTTCTTCTTCTCCTAACATGAATGCCCTACCCCTAACTTGGTTCCCTTAGTTTCCACGACCCTAACCCCCGTTATTAGCAGCAACTTGGTTTGGATGGTTTCCTCCCGGTCCTTGTGCCCTATTCAATCTAGGACAAGCTGACCTAACATGGTCGATACTACCACACTCATAACATGCCCTAACAATTGGGTTTCTAGCATTGACAGGATTCACATTCCTCGGTACGCCTCTACAATCCTTTGACAAATGACCCGGTCAGTTACAGTTGAAGCATGTGCGACAAGGCCCTCCGGGTGCATGGTAGGAGTTGCAGGTGGTACACTTAGGCCAAGTACCCATATTTTCTCTTCCTACAAGGTTTACGGTAGTAGCAAAAGCATTTTCAGTCCTAGTTCTCTTATTATCATCCTAACCATCTTAATGCCGTGCTAGGTTTCCCTAATATTTCCTCTTTTCTCAGAACCATACGTCAATTGATCACATTTCGCTAACAGCTCATGCGGTCCTGAGTCAGTGCGCCAGAAAATCTGATAACCTTTTGTCTAGTCTTTGGGCATCTGTTGCTGCCACCATCACTGGATCTGTAGAGCATAGGCATACGCATACCTCTCAATCATCTTACTCTCTGGAGTTATCAAATGTGGAACTAACCTAGCCAACTAACGCGTAAAAGATAATACATATCTTTTCCTACAATATCTCATACATATCTCTTAAATGGTACTAACTATTTTGTACTAACAGTACTAACTATCTGAACAATACTTAACATTTTGTACTTTTAGTACTAACTATAACTAGCCGTACTAAGTATAGAACTAACGATACTAAGTTAGGAATACATAATTCCCAACAGAGTTCCACTACGTTAAAGCCTTACCCATAAATGAACCAGCAGTGTATTTCACTTTTTGGTCATTGCTACAACCACTCATATCCTGTACGTTCTCCATTTTCTCGATCCAACGAGTAAGAACTACAACACCTCCCTTACCATCATATTACTTAAGGTTACAAGCTAAGAACTCCTTATATGAACAACCTACCCAGTTGCCATTTGCTAACACATTCCCAACGTTCTCCTGAACGTTCTCATTAACCACATTACCATTCTGATTTCTAACATTTCCTCGGTTACTAACCTGAGCTAGCATGGCGAGTAAGAGGTTCTGAAATTATTGGGTAATGATCGTTGAGAAGTAGGGTGCACCTCTATTGGCTTCCTCTACATTCCCATTGACTCCCTCTACACCTCCATTAGCTCCCAAACCCTGGTCATTTCCTTGACCATTCAAATCCTCAACACGCTCATCATTACCTTTGCTAGGTCTTTTACCCCTTCCACCTCTACCAACCTGTACACCCGTTCCCCCTCCTAATGATTCGGCAGCAGGCCGGCCAGCACTTCGGGTCCTCATCCTTGGCGGCATTATCTATACGAGGGAGAACATGGGCAACGTTAGGTAAGTGGGAAGACTCGCATATATATAGAATATCTTACTATATATAACCAGATATACACATAACTCCACCCTACGGTGTCAACATCGATTTGTGTGAACAACATTATCAAGTATGAGTGAGTTGTGATACGCTTATAACTACGTTGGCCACCGTACTTATATTCGCACCCTTTCCCAGTCATATTCAATATTGAGCTCACACATTTCAATGACTGACATAACTAAAGCACCAAACCGCGAACACACAAAAGCAAACAAAAGCAGAACACCGCGCACATAGATCCTATACGCAACTAAACGACGGATCTTAGGTTATAGTCTAGGCCAATCCACCTAGTTCTCTATAACCTTGGCTCTGATTACCAATCTGTCACACCCCGACAATGGCGGAAACTCGGGAATGCAACATAATGATCAATCATAACACAAGATACAAAATAGAGAAAACTACAATGCATAAACTTCAAGTGTTACGAAGACCATCAACCTCGAACAACCTCGAGTGATGTCCCAAATCACTATCAAAATCCACAATCTCTTACAATTATCCAAAAGCCCTCACCGGGGGTCCAAATCCAAACTTAAACCAAGAACATCCAAATACTAAAATCAAACAAACAAGCAAGCAAGACTTCACATGAAAAATCCACACGGGATACTTCTAAGTCTGCCATCACATATCACCAATCTATTCCTCTTTCACTTCACCTGAAAATGATACTCGAAAACGTCAACAATAATGTTGGTGAGCTCGTAGGTTTGACCTTAAACCTAAAAGTTGTGCCAATATTTCAAACAATGGACAATAGTGCTATATGATAGTGAATATATGCAAACAATCCAAGACATATCATCCTTTCCCCCCCCCCCCCCCCCCCCCGCTAGTCAATCACCATTGTCACTTACGCAACCTAAAGGGTGTTCTTCCTACCAGGCTAGAGCACTAAAAATTAGGGCAGGACCATACTCAAACTAAGGCTAGGCGTAGCCCTTACCGCTTCTAATAATCACACAATACTTGGTAAGGCGGCCAATATGATCCAAAATAATCTGCAACACTTTATATTCACATAACAGTCATAAGCACATATCTTGTCCCAAAAACAAAACCACATTTCGCATAGATCAATTCAAAACATTTCAAAACATATTTGAGTATCATTTTCCCCTAACGAAAAAAACAGTAAAAAGTGGGCTACGAGAACTCACCTTAAGCAAGCCTCTAGCAACCAAATCACAATCACGCAAGCAAATGCAACGACGCCTGCACATGACCTAGTCTAATTAATGTCCCAATTAAATCACCAATTCCCAAAACAATCTTCACGTTTGATGCATAGAGTTTAGACGCGTTGTACAATTACCCAAAACCATTTAGTGGTGTGATGGTTGACGACATATTTCCACAATCGTATCAATCTCATTCCCCGATAATACATACTTATACTATTTAGAGAAAATAGGTAAGTAATATAAATAAATATTTATAATTAATAACTATAAATATATTTCGACAAGTCCATTCGGTAAACCTTAGTCACTTCAAAATAATCATAATATGGTTAAAAATGAAACGTTTACTCATAATAAACACATTAAAGAAGTTTCGAGAAAAATTATATTTTTCGTCTTTTAGTGAATTTATTAAATAAATAAAATAATTAATAATATTTTATTATTTAAAAATCAAAAATCATGTTTTTAGGAAAATTTCTAAGTATAAACTTTTTACGAAATTTCGACATGACCCGTACGCTCAAACAACGTTTTCCAAGGTTTCAAACCTTATTTTCAACACTTTTTATAAATTCGACACTTTTCGACAAAATTCCAAATTCTCAATCTTTAACGTTTACTAAAACGTTTTTCCCAAAATACAGTTCAATATTACGTCGTAAATACATTTCCACTTTCAAAAGTCCGACAAAACTCTCATAACGACTAAATATCGCTTATTGGGCTTTAAGGCCCAACAAGGGTCCATTAAAACATTTATAAGTCCAAAATACGATCCAAGTCCAAAACCAAGGTCCATTTACATATATAAGTATATACTTATATGTAGAAAATAATCCGGACCACAATAAGCCCTCCCATTAAGCCACGACTTAAATAGACTTATTGGGCCGTGAGCCCATATGCTCAAAAATACGTATATTAAGCTTAAAAATAAGCTAGTAAGCTACGTATCGCATTTGGTTACTATCATAAGCCTCAAAAATAGTCCACAATATACGCCATAACACAAAAATAATCAAAATCACTTTCCTAGTGATTTTGGGAAGTGGTTCGTGGCATATAAGCCCAAAATAAGCCAAGAAATAACTTTAAAATAAGCCCGAATAAGCTATCTAGCATCATATATTATTCAACCATCATGACCACAACATCAAAACTACAAAAACCCTCTTTTTCCTTTTTACCATACACGAACCAAACACCACCCTTTTTATTCATTTCGTTTCCAAAAATTAATTTTCACAACGATCAACTTGTACAATTAACATCTATGCATTAAAATAAACCCAAAAGGACAAACAAAATTTAAATTTGAAAATTTACAAGAAAATCTTCAAATTTGTAGATTTCAACACGAACCGGACAACCCAAATGTTGTTGAAATGAATACTCAAACACTTGAATCAACCCCAAATATTTATGTCTTCATGTTTTCTTGATCAAAATTCAAAAATTATATGAGTGTGTGTGTAGCTTGGTTCGGACGCACAAGAGGGAGAGAAAGAGATAATTTTTTGATATGAAAATGAAAATGAAGGAAATGGTCTAGTGATAAGCATTATAGGTGTACAATCTTGAGACACATTAGCTAAAAGTTAGCCTCCTTGTCTCCTCTTGACTTCTTGACCGACTAGAGCATCTTAGGGGTCTGGGGTCTTCCTTTTCGTGTCAGGATCACTTAAATACTAGTAAAACTCAACCGTAAAATTTACCCCAAAGTTAAGTAGCATTTTTATTCACCTTAAAAATACTTTTCCATTAACCTAGAGTATTTACACGACATATTTTCACTTTAAACCCTTTCAAAACTCATTTGGACATTAACGGACGTGTCGGACTCGTTTTGCGGCATTTCTCAAAATTCACGGGTCAAACCACCCAAAATACAAATAACACAATAATACCTTCCAGAGGGGATTACTAATCATAATAAACCACAATTCATCATAATTCTCACAAAAATCACCATAATTCTCATAAAAATCACCACCGTCAACACGGTACAAAATCTGAATAAACTAACAAAAGTCAAATAGTCAAAGGACTATAAATGAAATATTCAGAACACAAAAAGGGAAAAGGTTACATTCTACACCCCTTAAAAGAATTTTGTCCCCGAAATTCAACTACTAGCATCACTAAACAAACGCGGGTACTTTAATTTCATCTGATCTTCACGTTCCCACATGAATTCAGGGCCACATTTTGAATTCCACCGAACCTTGACGATGGAAATCCTACTACACTTCAGCTACTTAAACTCTCTTTCTAAAATTTCCATAGGCTCTTTTACAAAATTCAACTTAGCATGAACTCGAATCTCATCCAAATGTACTTGCAGTGTTGGATCAGCTAAACACTTCTTAAGGTTCGACACATAGAACGTGTCATGAACCCCATTCAATTCCTTAGGTAAATCTAACTGATAGGCCACAGGGCCTACTTTCTTAACAATCTCAACTGGTCCAACAAACCTAGGTGTTAACTTCCCTTTTTCCCAAAGCGTACCACACCTTTCCAAGGCGACACTTTGAGCAAGACATAGTCACCTACACTAAACTCTAGAGGCTTCCTCCTCTTATCAGCATAACTTTTCTGACGATCACGCGCAACATTAAGTCTATCCTTAATTTGCGAGATCTTCTCAATAGTCTCTTGCACTAACTCAGATCCTATCAACTGACCTTCTCCAACCTCAGCCCACATAATTGGCGAACGACACTTTCTACCATATAATGCCTCAAACGGAGCACATCTCACACTAGCATGATAACTATTGTTATACGGAAACTCAACCAATAGAAGATGAACATCCCAACTTCCCTCGAAGTCTAGGACGCACACTCTAAGCATTTCTTCCAAAGTCTGAATAGTACGCTCACTCTGACCATCGGTCTGAGGGTGATAAGCCATACTCATGTATAAACGGGTTCCTAATGCCTCTTGCATTGACTGCCAAAACCTCGATGTAAAACGACTATCACGATCTGATATAATCGAGATTGGCACACCATGTCTAGCAACTATCTCATTCAAATACAATCTAGCCAACCTTTCCATCTTATAATCCTCACGCATAGGTAGAAAATGAGCAGACTTAGTCAATCGGTCCACAATGACCCACATTTTGTCATGCCCACTACTAGTCTTAGGCAACTTAGTCACAAAATCCATAGCTATTACTTCCTATTTCCATACGAGAATCTCATGTTGCTGGAGCAAGCCAGATGGCCTTTGATGCTCAGCCTTAACCTTCAGACAAGTCAAACACTTACTAACATACTCAGCTATATCCTTTTTCATTCTAGTCCACTAATACCTATCTCTCAAATCATAATAAATCTTATCAACTCCTCGGTGTAAAGAGTACTTTGACTTATGGGCTTCATCCATTATCAAGGTTCTCACCTCACCCTTCAAAGGTACCCATATTTGATCTAGGCAGTACAAGGTTCCATCGCTTCTCTGTTTTATCATTTCATCCAAACCTTTCTGCAATCTTGCAAACTCATCCACAACCTCCTTCTGAGCTGTCAGTATCCTATCCTTGATACTCGACTGAAGGGTCATATTCATAGCTCTAATTCTCTTAGGCTTTACTCTTTCTTTCCTACTTAGGGGATCAGCCACCACATTCTCCTTACCAGGATGGTAGCGAATTTCACAGTCATAATCACTAAACAACTCTATCCAAAGATGTTGTCGCATATTCAACTCTTTCTGACTAAAGATATGCTAAAGAATCCTATGATCCATATAGATGACACTCTTTGTCCCAAACAAATAATGTCTCCAGATCTTAAGTGCAAACACGACCGCACCCAACTCTAAATCATGGGTAGTATAATTCTTCTCATGAATTTTCAACTGCCTAGATGCATAGGCTATCACTTTACCTCTTTGCATTAACACACAACATAGTCCTATCCCAGACACATTACAATATACCACAAAGTCTTCCTGTCCATCGGGGAGAGTTAGAATAGGCGCATTACATAACTTATCCTTCAAGTTTTGAAATGCCAATTCATGTTCCTCACCCTAATTAAAAGTCTTACATTTCTAAGTCAATATAGTAAGAGACTCAACTATCTTAGAAAAGTTCTCAATGAACCTACGATAATATCCAGCTAATCCTAAGAACGAACGAACCTCAGTCGGAGTTCTAAGGGCTTTTCAATTCTTAACAGCTTCAATCTTACTAGGGTCTACATGAATCCTATTACCATTTATCACATGCCCAAGAAATTGCTCTTCTCTTAGCCAGAATTCACACTTAGAAAACTTAGCATACAATTTCTCCTTTTTGAGCAGTCCCAAGACTAACCTTAAATATTCTACATGCTCCTTTTGAGTCTTGGAGTAGAT
The DNA here is from genome assembly GCA_026074375.1 of Tanacetum coccineum. Taxonomy (NCBI): domain Eukaryota; kingdom Viridiplantae; phylum Streptophyta; class Magnoliopsida; order Asterales; family Asteraceae; genus Tanacetum; species Tanacetum coccineum. The sequence goes on from BQNB010016261.1 coordinate 18,502, forward strand.
TAAGATATCGTCTATAAACACTATCACAAACTTATCAAGATAAGGCCTACAAACTTTATTTATCAAATCCATGAATACTGTTGGTGCATTAGTCAGACCAAAGGGCATTACAGTGAACTCGAAATGTCCATAACGAGTTCTAAACGCAGTCTTTGGAATGTCATCCTCATTCACTCTCAGCTGATGGTATCCAGACCTAAGATCTTTCTTCGAGAAAAACTGTGACCCTTACACTTGGTCAAATAGATCATCAATTATAGGAAGTGGATAATGATTCTTAACAGTCAACTTGTTCAATTCTCTATATTCAATGCACATCCTAAAAGAACCATCCTTTTTCTCAATTGCAAAAATCGGCCTAGGCGGCCTTGTAATCGCCGATTTCAAGCTACTCGGCCATACACCTTGGAAAATAAGGCAAATCGGGTGAAAATTTGGTCTGGTAAAAAATCGATCAAAAATCGGTCAAATCAGTCAAAAATCGGTTAAATCGCCCTAATCGGTCAACGAAAGTCAAAAATTTTTTACAATGTGACTTTGAATTGTTAACTGTTAACTTTTATTATCTACGTCTATGTTTTAAACAATGTAACTTTGAACTCATTTAATTTTAGTGTATTTAAAGTGTTGTATCCATCTCATATAACTAACTTTAAAATTTATATATAAAATTCGCAAAACCGATTAATCACGCCTAGACCGATTACAGGCTACAGGGTGGTCGACCGCCCAGCTAGTGACTCGCGATTTTTGCAACATTGCTTTTTCTTAACGAACAACATCAGCACTCCTCAAGGCGAAGAACTTGGTCGAATGAAACCTTTGTCTTGGAGTTCCTTGAGTTGTCCTGACAACTCCTCCAATTCAAAAGGTGCCAAACGATAAGGAGACTTGGCTACCGGCATTGCTATAGGGATTAACTCAATCCGAAACTCAATTTCCTGAATAGGCGGTAATACAGATAGATCATCCAGGAATACCTTAGGAAATTCTATAACTACAACAATCTCTTCTTGTTTCTTATCACTAGCCTTAGCACTCATCAAAAGTATCGCTTTCTCTTCCGGTCTTTCTCCTAATATTATGAGCACCTTGTCATCCGATAGTGGTATCCTCACTACCTTCTCATGACAAATTATTTTAGCCTTATAATTAGATAACTAGTTTATGCCTATAATCACATCAAAACTACCATGTCCAAAAGGTATCAAATCGATGTCAAAGACATGACCCTCGATTTCTAGTTTGTAACCTTTAATAACCTTATCAATCTCTATTTGTTGTCCGCTAGCTATCTCAATCTCATATTTGAAACCTAAAGCGTTGGGCTCTAAGCCTAACAGAGGTATGAAAGTAGTGGAAACAAAACTATAGTCGACACCAGAGTCAAATAAAGTAGTGGCAAAATGATTGTTCAAAGTAAACGTACCCGTCACAATGTTCAGATCCTGGCAAGCTTCCTCTGCTCCCAACATGAATACCCTACCCCTAGACTGGTTTCCTTGGTTTCTATGACCCTGTCCCTCGTTATTAGCAGCAACTTGATTTGGCCGATTTTCTCCCGATCCTTGTGCCTTATTCCACCTAGGACAAGCTGGCCTAACATGGTCGGTACTACTACATTCATAACATGCCCTAACAGTTGGGTTTATAGCATTGACAAGATTTATATTCCTCGGCACACCTCTACAATCCCTTGCCAAATAACCTAGGCGGTTACAGTTGAAGCATATGCGACACGACCCTCTGGGTGCATGGTAGGAGTTGCAGGTGGTACACTTAGGCCAAGTACCCGTATTCTCTCTTCCTATAAGGTTTACAGTAGTAGCAAAAGCATTCATAGTCCTAGTTCTCTTATTATCATCCCTACCTTTCTTATCCTTGCTAGATTCCCCCACATTTCCTTTTTTCTCAACCTTCTTAATTGATCAATTTCTTACAGCCTCATCGGTAGTGCACCGGAAATCTGCACAGCCTTTTGTATAGTCTTTGGCTTCATTGCTGTCACCATCCTATGGATTTGTAGAGCAAGGCCATACACATACCTCTCAATCATCCTACTCTCTGGAGTTACCAAATGCAGAACTAACCTAGTCAACTCATGAAACCTATCAGTATACGCAGCATGGCCGGCCCCGACCATGGCTTAATTCCATAACTAAGATTCCAACTTTTGCATCTCATGACTAGGACAAAACTCTTATATCATCATAAACTTAAAGTCATTCCATGACATACTAACAGCAACTTCCCAGCTTAGCGTGTGGATCTGAGAGTTCCACCATGTTAAAGCCTTACCCACAAATGAACTAGTAGTGTATTTCACTTTTTGGTCAATAATACAACCACTTATATTTTGCACATTCTCCATCTTCTCGACCCATCGAGTAAGAACTGCAACACCTCCTTTACCATCATATTCCTTAGGGTTACATGCTAAGAACTCCTTACATGAACAACCTACCCGGTTTCCATTCACTAACACATTCCCAACATTCTCATGAACATTCTCATTAATCACATTACCATTCTGATTTCTAGCATTTCTTTGGTTACTAACCTGAGCCAACATGGCGGGTAAGAGTTCTGCAATTGTGGGGCAATGATCGTTCAGAAGTCGGGTGCTCCCCCATTGGCTCCCTCTATATTCCCATTGACTCCATCTATACCCCCATTAGCTCCCATACCTTGGTCATTTCCTTGACTATTCAAGTCATCAACACACTCATCATTACCTTTCCTAGGTCTTCTACCCCTTCCACCTCTACTAACCCGTACACCCGTTCCCCCTTCTAGTGATTCGGCAGCAGGCTGGCCAGCACTTCAGGTCCTCATCCTTGGCGGCATTATCTATACGAGGGAGAACATGGGCAACGTTTGGCAGGCAGGAAGACTTGCACATATATAGAATATCTTACTATATATATACGGATATACACATAACACCACCCTACGGTGTCAACATTGATTTTTGTGAACAACATTATTAAGTATGAGTGAGTTGTGATACACTTATAACTATATTGGCCACCGTACTTATATTCGCATCAGTTCCTAGTCATATTCAATATTAAGCTCACACATTTCAATGACTGACATAACTAAAGCACCAAACTACGATCACATAAAAGCACACAAAAGCGGAACACTGCGCACATAGATCCTATACGCAACTAAACGATAGATCTTAGGTTATAGTCTAGGCCAATCCACCTAGTTCTCTATAACCTTGGCTCTGATACCAATATGTCATACCCCGACATGGCAGAAACTCGGGGATGCAACATAATGATCAATCATAACACAAGGTACAAAATTAAGAAAACTACATTGCATAAACTCCAAGTGCTATGAAGACCATCAACCTCGAACAACTCGAGTGATGTCCCAAATCGCAACTAAAATCCACAATCTCTTACAATTATTCAACTGCCCACACAGGGGACCATAATCCAAACTTAATCCAAAACATCCAAATACTAAAATCAAAGCAACAAGCAAGCAAGACTTCACATAAAATTCCACTCGGGATACTTCTAAGTTTGCTATCACAATCACCAAACTATTCTTCTTTCACTTCACCTGAAAAATGATACTCGAAAACGTCAACAATAATGTTGGTGAGCTCGTATGTTTGACCTTAAACCCAAAAGTTGTGCCAATATTTCAACAGTGGACAATAGTGCTATACGACAGTGAATATATGCAAACAATTCAAGACGTATCATCCTATGCTAGTCAATCACCATATGTCACTTACGCACTTGAAGGGCCAACCAGCTAGAGCACTAATATTAGGGCAAAACTCACACAAATTTGGGTAGGCATACCCATCCGCTCTAATAATCACACAAATACTGGGTAGGCGTACCCATCCGATCTAATAATCTCATAACACTAGGTAGGCGTACCCATCTGATCCAATAATCATGCGTAATATTCACATAACAGTCATAAGCACATATCTTATCCCAAAAATAAAACCACATTTCGCACAGTTCAATTCAAAACATTTCAAAACACATTTGAGTATTAAAACATATCTAATAACCTATAAAGATTATTGACTCCCTCTAAAAGAGTTCCTGTGCTTTTTAAGTATCGAGTGATAAGTGCGATGACCGGTCAGTTCCTACACCAGGTAAAGAGTTAGTGATACTTCCTAGTACCCATTGGATCCCATCATGACAAGGTAATCTATTAATGGGGTAAGCTAGGTCCAAACCACCCATACTACCAAAACCCAGGGTTACACGATAGTCAAGGAATATCTAAGGAAACCATAATTTAATAGGAAACAATCATAACAAAAGTAAATTCATAACTAGGCCAGCACTTTAAGTTCTTAGCCGCTTATAGTAACGAAAACATAGTAAGAGATAGAAGAAATCATATATTGAAAACTCATAATTCTTACAGGATTCATATTTTGAACGATTAAATACAAAAAGTAAGTAAAGTGTGATCTCCTTTGGACTCCAGGTGGAATTCTTCAAAGGTTGGAAGCCTTTGTCACCTCTCCAATTGGTTGTGGAGGAAGTAATATCGGAATAGGTTAAATGAGGCCTCTATTTATAGATATTAAACCTATTACATCGTAACCAATAAATGTGTTACACCGTAACCATCATACATGGCATTCCATAATTAAGTAGCTGTTACGGCGTAACCAGATACGGTGTTACACTGTAACCTTCATATAACTTCCATATGTATGTGATATTCATTCCATATTTGTGGATCTTCACGGTTACGGTGTAACTGGATAAGGTGTTAAGTCGTAACGATAACTTTGACAAGATTTCCTTCCAAATATAGGGTTACGGCGTAACTAGATATAGTGTTACGTCATAAAGTCTTCCTTGATCTCCGTACTTGCTTAATTTATGTTACGGCGTAACCATTTTTGGTGTTACGCCGCAACACTCTTTAGAATTTGCACTTTGAGTCCTTTTTCCCTTGTTTCTTGTCACTTTTCTGCATTTCACCTGAAAACTACAAAATAACAGAAAATATCTCGTTTTCGAGTGTTAGTGAAACATTTGCAAATATTTTAGGAGGTATTTTACTATCAAAAAACATTAAATATTTGATGTTGTCAAATATCTCCCCACTTGTCTTCTGCTTGCCCTTAAGTAGAACCTTATAAAATATTCCATTAAAAGATTTCTTGAGAATAACTTCAAGAAATAAGTTTATAAAATTCTTATGCTAGAAAACATCTTAGCCGAACATCTCACGAAAAGGGGATAAAAATCACTCAACTCTCCATTAGTCTAAGTGTTTTATTTTTGGGGTGATCGCTCTATTGCATAGTGATGACATCAAATAACATCTATTTTATAGCATCATTTATCCCATGTTATTAACCCATTTTATATCATTATTGCAAAGAATTGGTACTTAATCATTTGTATTTAAGAATTGCAGTAATTATGGAGTACGTGGTGAAGTTATGCTAAAAGGCACGCATTTTGGAGCTTAAATGAAGAGTTTGAGAAAGTCTACTGATCTGATAGAAAATACGCCGTATTATTCTAGACCTGTACGACGTATCCAAGACTTTGACGAATTAAAAGACCATTGACTAACTTTGAAGAATACGCCGTATCCACATCAATGATACGCCATATATAATACTTTGGTCAACGATGATGAAGGAACTAGTTTTACCTCAATACGCCGTATCCATCAAGAAGATACGGTGTATCCATGCCTACACTACACCAGATGCCACTAAGGATTCAAGTCCAATACGCCGTATCTTTGAACTTTTATACGCCGTATCCAAGGATTATTATACACGAAGATTTTAGAAGATATCAAACGTGGTCCTTACTCAAAGAAAGCCCAATACGCCGTATCTCACATCGCCCGATACGACATATCGAACCGACTACCAGACTCTATAAATAGACGACCCAAAAACTCAGTTTTAGGTATGCAAGTGAATCCCTAAACCACCAAGTTGACCAAGAGATGATCAAAAGAGCATAGAAGGTCAGAAAAGAGCCTTAAGATCATAGGAAAACTCTTGTAATCTTTGCACAACCGAATATGCGTTCGATTAAGGTTTCTTTATTTTAATCGTTCATATATCAAACCGTGTGTATTTTTACAATGACTATCGGCCGATACCTTTAGGTATCAACCATGTTTATAAAGATCTAATGTTTGGTTTGTTTATCTCGATTACTTAATTTATCGTTGATTGTTGTTTATGTTTATTAATTTATATTCGTTTACATACTTAAGTATGCGACCTATCATTCAACTGGGTCTAGTCCTACATATTTAATGCCTTGCAACTTCGCTGTTGTTTGGGCGTAGGCTAAGAGTCCGGGATAGCTCTTCATATTGCAATTTATATATCTAGAATCATAGGATCACAAATATTGACCTATCCTTGCCTTTAGTTTAGTAAGCTTAGTTAAGCCATAAGGTGACCTTGGTATCAACGAGTACGTTCTCATTCCATTGGTAAGGACTCGGACAGTGGACTACTAGTATATAAAGAGCCGTTAAGCAGTAAGTGGGTAAAGTCTCAATAAGATAGGGTTTAGTAAGAGCACCATTACTTAGATCCTAAGATAGATTATAACCAACATAAGGATGCTTTATGCAGATGCGTCTAGTTGTAACATAATTAGTGTGTCTAGGTCTTAGAAAGAAGTACCGCCTAAGTTTAGGAACGATATGCCCTTTGAGATAAGTCAATCATTGCACTAAATAAACAAACCTGCATTTTATCAGATTATTCATGGTTGATACATTTTCCTTACATTAGTTCATGACCGCTTCTCTATCGTTTGTTTGTCTTCTTGTGTGTGTTTATTGCTTTACTTGTCATCAAAACCTTAGGTTAGATACACAAACCCCGTGCCAGTCTCTCAGGCTGAAACCCCCCTTTTGCATTAGTTTTAGGTTTAACTTAGATAACTAAAATACTGATAGAATTAGGAATTAACGCTCTCGCTCTCAGTGATCGACACCCTACTTACCACGAAACTACCACTGATCGGGTACACTGACCGTTAAAGTGTTGTTTTTAGGTATAGTCGGCATAAAATAAATAGTAAAACTTGATACATAAATAACACCTACACAACGACGCATCAAATTTTTGGTGCCGCTGCCGGGGAGTGAAGTTGTTTAATTCTTGTTTTATTAGTATTTTTAGTTTAGATTTAGCTTAGATTAATTTGCATATTTGTGTGTTTGTTTTGTGTGTTTGATTTCTGCATTGTATATTTTGTATATTGTGTGTTTGTGTGCATTATTACAGTTCGTTGTAACCTTTTGAGTCGAATACTCGATATGGCGTACACATTTTTTTCCAAACCAATATAGCATATTTGACTCTATCATCAATACGGCGTATTCAGTTCACTGAATACGGCGTATTAAGCTATTTGACATTTTTCTTTCCTAGAGAATTTATTACATGTTAAAATGGACGACCCCAACATTACTATGGAGGAGTATATCAGGCTTAAGGAAGAAAAGGTACGAAGACGTGGTAAGGTGTTTAACTGGGAAACTGCTACGTATGGTAAGATCTGGGATAATGAAGACGTTCACGACCTCAGATCTATTGAAACTGAATTCCTAGCTATAGTTTTTAACGACACGTTAACATCTGAAGCAGAACTCTCGTGTGAGCCTATGGTAAGTTCTCTTAACAATGATGAAATACACTTTAGAATATCGTTTGACGAATCCAACGATGAAGATTGCACGGTAATTTTTGACAAAAATTCATTTTCTTAGAAAATAATTTCTGTCAACGATTTAAAAACGGATTCGGAAAATGATAATTATAAAGCCAATATGCCTTCGATTCCGTCACCCAAGCCTACGGTCAGTTATTTTGATGATTTAGATTTCTTTAAAGATTTTGAGAATGAACTTCCAACCATTGTTTACAATGATGCTCAAACGTCTAAATCATATTTATTAACTGAACCGATTTTAAACCCTCGACATATCGATGAATATAATTTGAAAGATGAAACATCATTGTCCGAATATGATGAAGAGGAACAAAACGTTATATGCTTTAATTATTTATTTCCTTTTAACGTAATTTATCCTGATGAATTAAAAATGGATACGGACAATGATAATGATAAAGTCAATATTGAACACTCTTCGGAGGATTTATCTGTCAAACCATTACCTGATTTAATAAATACCGATGTTGGTGCCTATGCACATGAGTCAAATAAGCTTTTGGAAACAATTCATGATACATCTAATAAAATTTTCAAAACTAAAACTTTTGTCAAAGGATTAAATTTTAATATCATGCTTGGAATCATCTTAACAAAGGGATGTCATTAATTTTCCTAATCAAGAATTTGTATGTACCATTTGACATCCCGTTCGACCCCAAATTGTTTTATAAAGATGTGATTAAATTGGGGCAAGTCTAACTTAAAGACTTTTTTGTAAACAAAAGTGCTTGTCGGGAGACAACCCGAAATGTATTTTTAATTTTTATCGAGTTTGTCTTTCCAGACTGTCTATACGGTGTATCCAAACCCCATGGATACGGCGTATTAATTATTTAGACATTGTCCAGTCTTTATTTTCAGCACAGTCTATATGACGTATTCATTAAATGAATATAGCGTATACAGGTATCAATACGGCGTATTGACTTCCTGTACAGTTTTAGGTATTTATTTCGAGTCTAACAAAACGAATACACGGAGATAGAATTGCATTTGTTTTCTGAGAATCTATACAGGAACTTGTGAAAAAAATATCGACGAAGTTGGTGGAATGCATATTTTCTAGAATTCTATGTGTGTGTTGTTCGTGCTAGGATTCAGACACTTTTCCAGCACACAATCTTGCTCATAAACGCAACTTGGAGAATCTACCGAGCAAATATCAGGGGAGTTTCTCTTTCTAATTCTTTTTAAATTCCTGTATTTAATGTTTTATATATACAATGAGGGCGTTGTATAATCCAAGTGAGGGGATGGAATTAGAATATTTACTTGTCCTAATTTTCACACTAAATTGCTTAAATTATGCTTAAATTTTAAAAAATTCAAGCATACTTTTGTGAAATTACATGTTACATAACCCACACACAATAACCCTTGTTAGATTTTGTGAGGATTTAACCTATCCGTTTCCAAATGTTTACCCAAATTCTACAAAATATGAGTGTGCCGGTGATGTTGTAGACTTTAGAACTTGGCTTGGTATATCACTTGAGACCACAATAATGAGTATTATGGATTTAATTTGAGTAACTTGTTTAAATTGGTAAATTTTAAGATTACACCCAAATCGCCTTTACATGTTGCTTATTAACTAACTACACCGGTTAGTTAACCTCCTATTTAAACCATTTTCTACTCTTATCTTTAGAGTGAAGACCCATTAGAAAAACACGTAGAGCCAATCCTTTAGGAATTACACCAACTATTTGTTTCGTTACACCCTTACACATTAACCTACCCCGTTAGATTAAGTTTAATTTACAGTTGCTAGTTGCTTAAAGTGTAAAGTTTGTATTTCCCGAGTCTTGTATCATTTTCTATCTTTGGTGCGGCTGGAAATTTGTACATTGCAAATGATAATGTATATTAGTAGTCAAAACTCATGTGATTTTAATGTCGTCACAATTAATGGTGAATCTGAAGAACGAAGAACTAACAAAGGAATTATCCGAAATTATTATGATCATAAAGATGGTGAAACTACACCGATATTTGAAGTATTGTTAGCAATAAAATGAGAAAACAATTCAACAAAAAAAGAGAAAGAATGTTTGAAGATAATCGTTTCGTAACTACCGAAGAAATTACATGAAGGATCGATTATTCGTTGATACGTAACAAAAATCAACGATGTAGAGTATTGTACAAAGTGGTAGATATCGCCACTTGCCTTGTAGAGTATGTAAAGTTTTGGGATGATTGGGAAGTTAACCGTTACGGGAACGCCAACTTAGGTTGTTGTTTTTGATCGATGATTAAGACGTTGTAAATAGTTGTGTCTTTATCATGGTAACAGTCGGGAAAAAAGTGTCTAGCAACTTGTATCTTAGTCTTAATCTATTTGTTTCTTAATTTTTATTTAACAACAATTTACTTCCCTCTCACCTAATGATTAGCCGTTGGTTTTACGCAAATGAGGATGTGATCGAGCGTGCATGTCTATTTCATCATTACGGCCATGTATGCATGTCTTAGTTGCCTCGTTGGTTTATGACTTTTGGTGAAAGTTAGAAGGTTCCTACCCTATATCATTCTTCATCCTAACCGTTGGTTAAATTCGAATGGGGATGTGATCGAACACACATGTCTATTCCGTCGTTACGGCCATGTATGTGTGCTTCAGCTGCCTTGTTGGAGTGGTACTTCTGGTGAAAGATTGTAGAATGATCAACCGTAAGCCTTTCCATACAAAAACCCATATTTACCTTTATAAACTTGTTACTCCTTGGCTTTAGTGGTGGAGATGTGTATCCTTGCCAAGCTTATGATAGAATACTCATCACGACCGAGCAATTGAGCAAATTAGTTACATGTTACCACATAGATTAGTTGAGTGATTTGAGTGTTTTCATCTTCCTATTTCGTGAGGTGTTTGGTTGTGTACTTGTAATAGATCAAATAAATACTTTAATAGAAAATATCCTTAGGGATACATTTTTATAAACTTCTAAAGTCTACTTGAGGACAAGTAGGATTCAAGTGGGGGATATTTGATGACATCAAATAACGTCTATTTTATAGCATCATTTATCCCATGTTATTTACCCATTTTATATAATTATTACAAAGAATTGTTACTTAATCATTTGTATTTAAGAAATGCAGTAATTATGGAGTACTTGGTGAAGTTATGCTAAAAGGCACGCATTTTGGAGCTTAAATGAAGAGTTCGAGAAAGTCTACTGATCTGACAGTAAATACGCCGTATTATTCTAGACCTATACGACGTATCCAAGACTTTGACGAATTAAAAGACCATAGCTAGACTTTGAAGAGTACGTCGTATCCACATCAATGATATGTCGTATATAATATTTTGGTCAACGATGATGAAGGGACTAGTTTTACCTTAATACGTCGTATCCATCAAGAAGATACGGTGTATCCATGCCTACACTTCACCAGATGCCACGAAGGATTCAAGTCTAATACGTCGTCTCCATGAACTTCTATACGCCTATCCAAGGATTATTATACACGAAGATCCTGGAAGATATCAAACGTGCTCTTTACTCTAAGAAAGCCTAATCCGCCGTATCCCACATCGCTCGATACGATGTATCGAACCGACTACCAGACTCTAAAAATAGACGACCCAAAACACAGTTTTAGGTATGCAAGTGAATCCCTAAACCACCAAGTCGACCAAGAGACAATCAAAAGAGCATAGAAGGTCAGAAAAGAGTCTTAAGATCATAGGAAAACTCTTGTAATCTCCGCGCAACCGAATACACGTTCGATTAAGGTTTCTTTATTTTAATCGTTCATATATCAAACCGTATGTATTTTTACAATGACTATCAGCTGATACCTTTAGGTATCAGCCATGTTTATAAAGATCTAATGTTTGGTTTGTTTATCTCGATTGCTTAATTTATCGTTGATTATTGTTTATGTTTATCAATTTATATTCGTTTACATGCTTCAGTATGCGACCTATCATTCAACTGGGTATAGTTCTACATATTTAATGCGCTGCAACTTCAGTGTTGTTTGGGCGTAGGCTAAGAGTCCGGGATAGCTCTCCATATTGCAATTTATATATCTAGAATCATAGGAACACAAATATTGACATATCCTTGCCTTTAGTTTAGTGAGCTTAGTTGAGCCATAAGGTGACCTTGGTATCAACGAGTACATTCTCATTCCATTGGTAAGGACTCGAACAATGGACTACTAGTATATAAAGAGCCGTTAAGCAGTAAGTGGGTAAAGTCTCAATGATCTAGGGTTTAGTAAGAGCACCATTACTTAGATCCTAAGATAGATTATAACCAACATAAGGATGCTTTATGCGGATGTGTCTAATTGTGACAGAATTAGCGTGTCTAGGTCTTAGGAAGAAGTACCACCTAAGTCTAGGAATGATATGCCATTTGAGATAAGTCAATAATTGCACTAAATAAACAAACCTGCATTTTATTGGATTATTCATGGTTGATACATTTTCCTTACATTAGTTCTCGACCGCTTCTCTATCGTTTGTTTGTCTTCTTGTGTGTGTTTATTGCTTTACTTGTCATCAAAACCTTAGGTTAGATACACAAAACCCGTGCCAGTCTCTCAGGCTGAAACCCCCCCTTTGCATTAGTTTTAAGTTTAACTTAGATAACTAAAATACTGATAGAATTAGGAATTAACACTCCCGCTCTCAATGATCGACGCTCTACTTACCATGAAACTACTACCGATCGGGTACACTGCCGGTTAAAGTGATGTTTTTAGGTATAGTCGGCATAAAATAAATAGTAAAACTCGATACATAAATAACACCTACACAATGACACATCACATAGTCATAACATGTATTCTATCATAAGCTTGGAAAGTACACAAATTTGCACCAGTTAGAATTAGGGTCTAAATAACTCTTAAAGGCAACAAGGGTAATATGGTTTTTTAACGGGTGATAAAGGGTTAGGTTAGACATGGGATACTTTTAACAAGTGTTAATAAATACGCAAACAAATAGTCTATTAATAATCTAGGGTTGGCATAACTAGCTACTATCCATCCATGGGTACAAGAGTCAAAGTCTGAAAATCTGATCTTCAATAATGGGCTACTAGCTCCATTCTTCATAAGTATCGGTATAACTTGGTATAATAATGGGCTACTAGCTCCATTTTACAGAGATGTTTTGATGCAATTATGGGCTACTAGCTCCATTTTTTATTTTTTATTTTGCGCCATCTTTATATTTTAGCACATGGGTGGCCTTTTGTTGCAACCTATTTTCATCATGGTAAATATACAAATGCTACAGGGGTTTATATCTTTAATTATTGCCCCTGCAACATTCAATATTATACGTATATGCCCCCACTTGAGATAAACAATGTCGAAAGTGATGGTACAAGGGGGTCTTGATAGATCATAAATGATTGGTCTTCCACGAAAGTATATAATTCTCGTTCCCATTCCCCTGAACCATAGACTTAAGTAGCCAGAGATTTCAACACAAAGAAAATAAAGACTGTGGAAAACTATAAGGGGGGTTGAGTAGTTTACCGCTTTTTAATTTAAGGTTTATGTTTGTTTGTAAAACTTATATTCGACTTTTTGTGAATTCAATGCTTGCACAATATGAATAATATAACAATATGAATAATATAAGTATATGAAATGATAAAGTAAGACAAGAGATAAGAGTAAGAACAATCAAACCACAACACGAGGATTTATAGTGGTTCGGTAATGAAGCACCTCTTCGCCCTACTCCACTCCCCGAGCACCTAACTCGAGAGTTTTCTTCACTATGTCAACAAACTCCCTTATGGCGGAGAAAACCGTACACAACGTTGCTTACACCGATTTACGACACAAAGCTAAATGTCGAGTTCTAATCTTAGCTAGAACCAATCTATCACAACACAACTTCACGACTTGTTCACGACTTCACAACTTCATGACTTCTTCACAACTTCACGACTTCTTCACAACCTCAAGACTTCTTCACAACTTCACAACTTCACGACTTCTTCACAACTTCAAGACTTCTTCACAACTTTGTGGCTTCACTTCACCACACTACTTATATCACAACTATCTAACACTACTTGGTAAGATCACCACAATCTAACTATACTTATAAAGATCGCCAAGATCTAGCAACTACACAACTTTACAAAATTTACAAAAGATTTACAAGTTATGATATGAATGCAATAAGATTGCAACAACACACAAAGGTGTAATACTTCTTCACTTGATGATGAAAGTATTCTTCTCTTGCACTTGAGGAATTGAGCTTGGATCACTTGGAAACAAAGCTTTATGATTAAATGATCAAAGGATTTTAGAGAGGATATGTGGGCTGTTTTGGGCAGAAAGAATGAGTGCAAAAGGTGAGAAAATAGTGGGGAATAGTCCAGTATTTATAGGACAAACTGGAGGAGCGTCAGTCTATGGGCGGTCCCCTTAAATAGGTGGGCGGTCCCCTTAAAATTAAGGGGGCCGCCCGTGTATTTAAGGGGGCCGCCCTAGACTAGGGGCTCCCCAGTTCGTCTTTTGTGTAGGGGGAATTTTCTGGAACTTTTCTAGCCGTTTTAGGTCCGAAAATTTGAATTTCAAAATATTTATTTTGAATAAAACATTTCTTTTAATTGTAGAAAATGTTTTGTAAAGTTTATAAAAATGTTTGCAACATTTTATAAAAGTATGAGGTTGAATAAAAATTTCCTTTGATCATAAAATGCATTAGGCATTTGTTTATTCATACCTTTAAGTGATTAGAGTGTCGGAATGAATATTTACTACTAAATACTTCTTTACGTTTAATTTTACGTTTGACGTTTTTTATATTTTATGATGATCAAAACAGAAGGATGTCGATAAATATTAATAATGTTTTTAGGCATTATTTATATCAACAATCTCCCCCTTTTTGATGATTACAAAATCTAAACTCATTAATTGTAAAATTGTTTTTAAACAAGTATTTAGTGAGTTTATGTTCATTTCTCCCCCTTTTTGTAGAATCAAAAAGGCCTCGTCGAATGAAGTTAGTAAAATCAACGGCATCAAAGCTCCCCCTTGATGTGTGCTCCCCCTCGTTCGAGGGCACCAAGGAATCGAGCTATGGTAACTTTGCTACAAAAAAAGTTAGAAGCACAAGACAAATATATTCTAACATGTATCAAGTTAGAAGGAAAAATATAGCAACATTTTGTATTATAATTTGTCATAAAATCAATTAATCAATAATTAAGACAAAAGATCATTCATTGATTAAAGAGATTGTGTGTAAAACACACTCATGCATATATCAAATAATATGCTTAGAAGCATATCGAAACATAAATTAAACTAAAAAAGATCCTAAGTCGCCATAGAAGAACTTTAGACTTACTTGTGACACAAAAAAATTTGGACGATTATTTGAAAGCAAGAAAAGTAGGCATAAGATGTGATTAGTTGGTTGTTGATGGAGTGTTTGGAGCGGAGGTGGTTGTTGGAGGGTAGTCACGTTGGACTTGAGGTGGAGGTTGTGGCCTAGTAAGGAGATACTTAATCTTTTTGGGTAAATTGGCAACACGGACAATAGCCAACATGGTTGTCAACTTGTTGTAAATTGATGATGTGAGGAAGGTTTGGTGAGTAAGGTGATAAGGGTGATATGTTTTGTTGTGCAAGATGCATGGCGACTTGATAAGTCTTAAAGTTGATTAATTTCATCAACAAGTCTTTCCCTACTTGGAGATGGAGTTAGAGTAAGTTGAGTTTGGTTATCACCTTGAGTTTGAGTATGAATCATACTAGCAACATGTGGATTGGTTTGTGTGAGTGGAGGTGGATTAACAACTTGTGGTAATATGGGAGTATCTTCATCATTTGTGACACAAATGTCACTAAATGGAATTGAGTTATGGTTTGCTTGAGTAGAAGGATTGATCTCTTGAGATGAATCATAGAGAGTAGAGTGTGATTTGGGTATTGGTGTAGGTGAGTTAACATTGTTCTCACTTGATGTGTCGCAAGTGTTCAATTTCTTTCTCCAAATAGGTCTTACACTTATCTTTGCTACTCTTGAGGATTTGGATTTGGGTTTGTTAGGAGATGTCATTAGTGAAGATGATTGTGGTGATGATGGTGAGGATGAGAATGTATTTATAATTGGAGAAAGGTGCAATTTAGGGTGGATGAACATTGTTAAAATAACAAGTCCAAGAGATGTTTAGGAATTTTGGGAAACAGTAGGTGTGGCTAGGTAGAAGAGGGGAAAGAAAACAGTGAAAAATCTGTGAATCAGAGGGTGGTCCCCTTAAATAGGTGGGCGGTCCCCTTAAATATAAGGGGGCCGCCTTTATGAATTAAGGGGGCCACCCATCTGAAAAATTTTAGACGACCAAAAAATAGGGTTTTGTTCAGAAATCTTTAAGAAAGGTCTTGTTTTGGAGATCAATTTTGAAGCAAGTCCAACTTTCTATGACAATAGCATTTAGCAAGTAATCATGCAAATACCTAGTTTGAACAAGTATAAATTAGAACTATTTCACATAATGTTTGGCAAACAAACATGTGTGAAATAATACTAAGACCTAAGATGAGCAACACATAAGAATTTTCACAAGTTTAATTAGTGTTGTTGTAAAATTATGGCTTTTACTAAGTGAGCATGCAAAGGCCTAGTTTATACTAAGAACAAAATCATTTCATATAGCAAGTAGCAATCTATCATCTATATTTGTAATTGAGGATCATCCAAGATAGCAATTGAAGGAACATATCAATATGAAGACAATCAATTAGGTGTAGTATAATATAAAGATATGTTAATTGGAAATTAGGTTTCAATATCATCAAATGAGATTTATGTTGAAATCCTAGTGTGTGCCTAAATGCAACAAATGTGGAGTAAGAATTATTTCGACTCTAATAAACGTAAAATCTAAGAAATAGTTCAAGTACTCCTTGATTCAATCAAGAGTGTCGAAAATATATATTAGATTATATACTTTGACAACAAGTTAGAGGTCTTTATGCATGAAAAAAAATATTTTTAGCATATCTCAATAATGTATTAAAATAGATTTTCATGTACTCCTAGTTATGAGAAGGATTTAAAGAAAATAGACTGGGCGAGAGTGGGAGAGAAGCCGGGAATTTATGATACTTTAGGGATGTATGATTTAGTGAGAGAGATATCGACGGCGGTTGCTTTCGGCATTTTTATCACAATAGATGTTGTCGATTGACCTGTTAGTGATTGCCCCTAGCGTATTTTGGATAATTGTATAATTTGATGTTTTGATTTTGAGGGTTATGGTGAAGGATTTTCATGTGGTTTTGGTGCATAAGAATCATCAATGTGAGTTCTTGAGAGAATTTTCCCTTCCCTTTCAGTACGTGCTCATCCGAACATAAATTTTGGAATAAAGGAAAAAATGAAGAATAATAAAGACGTAAGCGATGAGCTTGACAATGTCAAGAAGAATGATGGTTAGCATACAACGAACTTTATTCACGAAGTTATGTAGCTTTTCTCGAGTATTATGAATGTTCATAGAACAATCACACGACGAGGTATGAGGTTATCTTAAAGGTAGTAGCGAAAAAAGGTGGACGGAAAATATTAACCATCTATTTAATAATAGAGGCATGATTAAGGTTTTTGTGAAACGAGTTTGACATAAATAAAGAGTGACATTTTAATTTGCATTTCGCCAATTAAAGATACTTAAATATTTCAGATGAAATAATTAAGTTGTCAAGATTTATTGAAATATATTTAATAGTAACAAGACTATTAAAGAGACAATGACACGTTTACAAACTTTTTGGTAGATTTTGATTAGTTTTCTATCCTAAGATCGATGGGTAAGTTTGATCCTCATGGTGATAAAACATCATGACATTCCTAAGGGGATGAAAAGACTAACGGAAGTGAAAGTACTTAGTCTTAGGATGTGTATATAAGAGAAGCTATGAATCACTTATGTAGAAACTTGTAAGATCTTTGTCACACGACGGTTGATGTTAGCTTTTAGCTTTTGGAAAAGCATTTTAACATATGTTGTTAAAAGGCTTGAATATGAATTTTCAGATATGACCTTTAACGTTTGCGATTGTATGTTAAAGATACTTGAATATTTCGGATGAAATATATAAGTTGTCAAACCTACTTTGAGGAGTATTAGATTTGAATCTAACTTTTCCTTGACGAAAGAATAGATCATTTGGAAGTGAGCGAGAAAAGAGAGAGTGATGTGTTTGGTATAAAATTCGACAGCATGAGGCTGTTTGGATTTTTGGATAGGGCGGTCCCCTTAATTATTTAAGGGGGCCACCCTTTTTACAAAGCCGGTCCCCTTAAAATTAAGGGGGCCGCCACCTGAACAAAAAAAATTTTGTTTTTCGATTATTGGCTGAATTAATTTAAAGTCTATTATTAGTAATATATATTAGTAGTCGAGATATGATAT
The DNA here is from genome assembly GCA_026074375.1 of Tanacetum coccineum. Classification (NCBI taxonomy): domain Eukaryota; kingdom Viridiplantae; phylum Streptophyta; class Magnoliopsida; order Asterales; family Asteraceae; genus Tanacetum; species Tanacetum coccineum. The sequence continues at coordinate 36,665 of BQNB010016261.1, forward strand.
ACTTATCATTGTGTTTCAATGATAGGTATGATTATTGACATTTTAATTAACTTTTCGTTAAATAAAAATTTCTTGGATTATTTCGGATGAGATAATCAAGACGTCAATTAGAGAGATGACTTAGAGACAAGACTTCTTGCGAAGAGGAAGAATTAATTTCTTCGGATGAAAAAATTAATTGACTTGATTTGAAGTGAGACGAGAGTGGATAACGAAGATAATGAAATGATAGGACGAATGTTGAGAATTTCGACAAGACGATTCCGATAGACGTAGATGATGTTAGACACGTAGCCGAGACGAACGTCGAGGTCGAAGGGAGTTTGTTTCATCCATAGTGTTTCGATGATCTTCGCGAGACTAAGCCTACTTCTATGTTAATTGTTAACCACTAGCTCACTCTTCTTCATCTACGTGAGTTCGCTATACGTGGTCATAAAAGATTTCCATTTCATAAAAGTATGTCGATAGACTATGAGAAAGAATAGTTCATAGTGAACTAGTTCTTTAAATCTAGAAGCCCAACAAATGATATTTCTAGTGACTATAATATATTCTAAGACTAAATTATACTAATATATCATGGCATCACATAAATATCTTCTTATGACCTATATTCTACGAGATTGGAAAGTAAGACGTACCTTAGACTTTAAATGAGTTTCTTCAATGTCTTCAAGGTAGAAAGCTTTAAGGATAAGGATTCATGGGAATCCTATCATGAACTCTTCAATCCATTTGTCGGAAGACAAGGAATGTTTGTAGATGTCAAAAATCAAAGGTTAGAGACGGACTTAGCCATTTGGTCCCACTAAACACCCGTTTCTGTATCCGAATTTATATTCTAGCAGTTTCCACAAATGTTTTTATTTGATATGGAACATGCAGGGTGAACAGTCTTCACATTGAGTGATGTGGGTTGATGTGGCTCGATTCCCCTTTGCGTGACTAGTGTTAGGGTAATTTTGTTTTACTTGGTACTCTCCTTCTAGGTTGTGATGTTTCTAGACGCGGATAGGGACTATTAGTTCTTTCGGAGGAGGAGTTATAAACCTCATTTTGGGTGTTTTGAATATAATCTAAATCGGATTTTGAAGAAGATTGTTCTATAAAGTTTTATCACGTCATCACTCGAATCGGAATTTTTAGTATAGTTAATAAGTATGAATTTTTGTTTGAAAATATGCGTTTGATTTCTACCAATTATTCTTTCGACTCGATATTTGTGCCTATTACAGACTTTTACTTGTTTAGGTTTTCACTAGAAGATCCTTTGTACCACAAATTCCTTAGAGGTTGTATGTCCGAGGGTTTTTTGAAGGAATACTTAGTATTTTCGTATGTGAGTGCTACTTATTATCAAATTGATTTAGCCACTAGATATTTTTCCTTAAGTTTTTATTTAACCAAATCTAAGGTCTTGCATATTTTGATTCATATAACTTCCTTATCTCCTTTTTCTATATTAGATATTTTATTTTTAGTCTCTAGTACTTCATTTTCTAATTGAATTATAATACTTGTTTTTATTACTTTTGTTTTTAGCATGACATTTAGTCTTATTTGCATAGTCGACTATATTCATATTATGTTTGCTTTTTCGTCAAATGTATTGGTCGAGTACTAAGTATTCGGTTTGGAATAGATACCTCATTTGATGCTTTAGAAACCATTAAGAATTTTTTCATCATTTGTCTTCTTCTTTCATCTTCGTGCATCACTCAACATCTCAATAAAAGCTTTTTAGATTATAGATTCTCGACGCTTTTGCGTAATTTCACAATGAATGATGTTGGTCATAACACGCATTTAAACTTTTCGTTTTGCTTTTGGCATGTTTGCATCCCTTTTATTTTTTGATGAAATGGCTTTCTTTATCGTGTGGTTGTACGTACCAAACTACTCGTCTTTTGAACATAATAACCCATGAAGTTTTATGGCATGGAGTAATTTTGTATCTTCACTATCGGAACTTGAGACTTTTTTCTAGCCTTTCAACGCAACGATCTATTTTGTTCTCTTAAAGCTTTTGGACGTTATCGGAATCTAGTTTTATTATATAATCATGAACTTTCAAATTTCCAATGAGTTCATCAAGTAGGTATGAGTGTTAGATTCTTTGATTTCTTAATAGCGTAACTTTTGCGCGCCATTTAGGTGAAGGAGCCCCTAAGAAAATTTCCTAACAAAATCTTGCTTGAAAAACTTTCATCAAGTGCTTTTAAGTAGAAATAAGAGTGTTAAAATTTGCAAAAGCTCTTATCGATTGTATTTCCTCTGCGGATTCGTAAATTGTAATATTGGTGAACAAGAAGATTATTTTATTATCTTTGACTTGATTATTTACACTTGGTGAGTTACTAGTAAAGACTCCAAATATCTTTTGCGGTTTCACATCATAACGAGTCTTTCGTATTCTTTTGTGGGTTAAGCATTATAATTGACATGTTAGACTCATTGTTTTAGGGAAATTTTCTCTGTTATTTCAGCTGTTTTTGTTTATCATATGGTTACTATTTATTCATTTTTAGTTTTGGGATAAGTTTGAAAGGAAGGGAAATCACATTTGGTATAAAATGCGAAGCTCTAGATCTTTTGATTTCACGTAGTTTCCAGACATATTTTTTTAATAAATAAATCATCCAACTATCTCATATAGTGGTTTGGTATTTGCATTAGGATTGCCCTTCTAAATATTTTGTTCTGATTCCATAGATCGATTCAAGTTTTTGACAATTTGATTTTATTAACCACTCTTGTTTAAGTGGCTTTGATACAATTGTGGTAACCTAAGCAGGGGGGGGGGTTCGACTAGCATCGCTTTTTAGAAATGAAAGGAATATGTTTGTTTGTAAAAACTTAGATTCGCTTTTTGTGAATTCAATGCCTTGAACAACATGAACCAATATCAGTATATGAAAAGATTAATAAGTTAAGACCAGAGCTAAGTGTAGAACAATAAACACAAGCAGCGGATTTATTGTGGTTCGGTACCGAAGCCCCTCTTCTGCCCTACTCCTCCCGCAGCACCAACTCCGAGAGTTTTTCTTCACTATGTCAATACAAACTCCCTTATGGCGGAAGAAAACAGTAACATCAAGTTGCTTTACGCACGATGTACGAACAAGCTAAATGTGGTTTTAATTTAGCTAGACCCAATCTAATCACAATCACAACTTACACGACTTGTTCATATTCACAACTTTATCACAACTTTTTTACGACTTCTTCCCGACTTCACAACCTTCTTAAGACTTCACAAACTTCTTCATACTTCTTCCTCACAAATCCAATGATCACAAACTATCTAACATATACTTACAAAGATCACCAAGATCTATCTACTACACACAAATACAAGATATACAATTTATTTACAAATATGTGATATGGATGCAACAAAGTTGCAATACACACTAAGGTGTAATACTTCTTCACTTGATGATGGAAGTATTCTTCTCTTGCACTTGAGAAATTAAGCTTGGACTATTGGAAACTAAGAGCTTTATGATTAGATGATAAAATAATTTATCAAGAGGATATGAGGGCTGTTTTGAGCAGAAAGAAAGAGTGCTAAAAGGTAAGAAAAATGTTAAGCGAATTAGTCCAGTTTTATTAGGACAAGATCACGGTGGAGCGGAGTATCATGGCCGGCCTCCTTAAATAGTGGTGCGACACCCTTAAAAATTAAGGCGCATCGCCCATGTAATTAAGGGGGCCCAGCCCTTATTAAGACGCTCCTTTTAGTCTATTAGGGGGAGGTGTTTACTAGGACCATTACTAGCGTTTTATGGTCCGAAAATTTTGAATTCAAAATGTTTTATTTGATACAAATTTGTTTTAATGTATAAAAATGTTTTGTGAGGTTCATATAAAGTTTAAACATTTTATAAAAGTTTCATTTGATTCTTAAAATGCATCAAGCATTGTTATTCCTACTTTGGATGTGGATATAAGGTTGAAATGCATCTTATACACTACATTGCACTGTTTATAGTTTTATTTGTTCATTGACTTGTCTTTTTAATTTTTTGTGATTATCAAAATGCAGGTATGTGAAAAATATATACATGGTGGTGAATGGGTAATGGATGACTGAAAATGAATGAATGGAATGAAGTCATCGAGCATCGTAATGATAGGACTGAAATAAGAAATACTTAGAAAATATTAGATATACTTAGTGTGTTGATTACGTATTTTAATATTTAGTAGTACATAGTTATGTATACGTACTATGTAAGGTCCACGTATGGCACATAATAATTAGGATCACATTCTGGTTATAGTCAGGATCCTTAGATTAGTTCTACCTGGTTCTCTATAACCTTGGCTCTTGATACCAATCCTGTCACCTCTTGAGGGGCCTGGTCGGTACTACGTGTACGAGAGGCGTGATTTATGAGCAGCTCAAGATCTAAAGCATAAGAATGACCCTAAAGGGTGGTTTTGTAAATAACACGTTGCTAAGTTTAAAATAATAATAATAAGTTTTTAACATCGATTAATAGTTAAAAGATTCAAAGTTAAAATGCGAAGTTAAATAAGTTTAAAACGGTATTTAAAGATTTAATTAAATCTCTGGTTAAACGGGTTCAGGCAAATAGATTCAATATAGTCATGAACAACTTCACATGCTAAGACTGAGAAAAAACATTGCTTAAATCGTGCAAACATAAGATGAGTGAATTCATAGGATTTAGTTCAATGTTGTTATATGGACACATGTTATCAATACGTATCGACAGTCGTATAACTGATACAACTTCACATAAAAAGTAGTTAGTTGCACTAAGTCCTGACTTTGAGCTAATTACGAGAAGTTTAGTTGTACATTGTTATAAGTATTTGTTTGCCCTTCAGGTGGCGGACCAAAGACAACCTTAATCAGATACGAGACATGATCTATTTTGTCTTTTAGGGCGGGCCTGTGTGGTAGTTGCGCTACTTTACACGGATAGGCATTTTGCCCCAAAAGATCTATTTATTCATTCGCGCTCCTCGACCGGTCCTCCAGTCTAAGAGATAGAGTTCATGATAGTTCGGGACAGATGTAGGCTAACAGCTACGTAGGCAACACGGGAAACAAAGAAAATCTTCCCGTAAAGTACTTGTGTCCAGTTTTCAATAACGAGCCATGTTTTTCTCCCAAGTTATAAAAATTTAGTCAACGATAAAAGAGTGGGGTAAGAAATCACCCTTTATACGGGTAGTGGATCAAAAGGAATCAATCAAGTGAAAAAATGAATCTCAACGGTTCTAGCGACAACCTATTTCATATGGTGTTCTGGTAAGAAGCTGTACAACGAATAACGCAGTAATACGCATAGACTGATTTCATCCCGAGTTCGAGTAGTCCAAGGCGTATCCTTTTAAAAAGTCTTTCTCAAAAGTTAGAATGTTTTGCCAAGTCTCGACTTTTGAAACCATCTTCGAAAATATTTTGTTTTTAGTGTTTTCGGTCTTTTGCGTGATTTCGTCTTTTAGTGTATTCAGGCTTTAGTGTATTTTTCTTTTAGTGTATTTTTCTTTTAGTTGTATTCGTCTTTATGTATATTTCGTCCTGGTGTATTTCGTCTTTATAGTGTACGACACTCAACGTTGACTCAATACTATAACACCTCATGTTTTTAGGTCATTGTATGTATTTTTGTTAATTCTACATATATATTTTAGGGTTTCCGCGTTTACTCTTTAAACGTAAACGTTAAGTTTCAAATCAGCGTAAACTAAAAATGACTCATTCAATGTAAACGGGCCTCTTCATTACGATTAATGTTTAAAATCAAGCATGTGTTATATGATTATTATGGGTATAATTAATTAATTTGGTCATCTTATTTTTATTGGATCTACGTAAAATGTTACGTGTCCGATCAAAATTGGTTCTAGGCATGCCGGATTCTATTGGATAGTTTAAAATCTATACGTAAACCGTATACCACAGGATTTTATACCCTAATACCCAAAATAATAAAATATCTTACATGTATGTTTGATTGTGTGTAAATTTTCAAGGTATAAAACCACAGAATTACAAAACTTGCCTAATATTAGATATTAAGTAAATCTAGATAATTTAGGAAGATTAGGAAGCTAACTTTACACCATGAGTCACTCCTGGTTGTTATCCATGAGCATGGGTTAGAAAGTAACATGGTTAGGTTAGTAGATATTTTCCCATGATATAGCATGCTTGAACTTCTTTTTTCATAGATATTAGACAAAATCACCAAAAAACCTTCCTTGATCTTCTTGAAGTCACGGCTTCAAAAAGCTCATATAAACAACTATACGAATTTTTCTACAATTCATAATCTCTGTCTACATCAATCTAAGATGTATTAGAGTCTTTTTCAGCTTGGAGCACCCTTTGCAGTTTAAGAGAAAAAGTAAAGATAGAGGGTTTTGGTTGTTGGAAACTAATCAGGGATGATAAGTCTTGAATAGGCTTGGATTCTTAGTTAAACACGGGTTTAACTTTAATTTATCATCAATACATCATCATAGTCTTTCTAAGAATCCTTTATATTTTAATTGTTGTGATTTTATGTGTTATATGTTATATAGGCTAATTTCATAATGATTTTAAATGTGTAAAATGAGTTTTTTAATTCTGAGTTTATCAAATTTATACTTCTATTCTCATGTCTCACTGTTATAAGATATCATGGAAATCAAATAGTTTTCTATAATAAGATGTTAACTTATGGTTTATGTATAACCATGTGTAAGGACTACTTTAGGGTTTTAAAGTATATCCTAATGTAAATACTAATGAAACGAATTGAAAGTTAAAAAAGGGTTGAATTTGGCACAATGAATTTAAGGATAGGGTGGATATTTGGACAATTAATACACAGTTACAAGTGTCAAATGTGTTTTTAAGACGTTTTTTATAGTACAACTACTAACGTTAAATAATACATAACAAAAAAAGTTTTTAAAGCTTATACACCAAAAATAATTAAGGGTGTTGGAGTTCTGACTTCAGACAGTAGCCTTTTGATATTTTAAAGTTATAATAAGCTCATGGACGACTTCCAAAAACTTGATATGAAACTTCGAAAAACGGATTTATATCGAAAAGATACGTTTTAAAAACTCGATTTTATGAATTATAAATACTTATATAAAACTTCTTTTTATAAAAAGTTACGATTCATGGCAGTATGGATTTGAGTTTTTTAAAACATAAAATATACTATCATTTGATTTTAGATCGTACACGCCAAGAAGCGTTAAGAACGGAACTATAACGGAGTAAATTGACTGCATTTACCGGGAATTAAAGTTTTATAAAGTATTTTATAAATATCTAATGAACAGCATTTAAAATCACTATTATCAGTGGTTACATCTTTGTTAAAACTATTATAAAATCTTTATTAACGGAGAAGTACTGAAGGAATCACTAATATCGAAGTTAAAACGACATAAGTTATCGCGATTTACGAGTTTACGCTAATTAAGACGTAAAAAACGGGTATATAGCTGTTTGTGCGCAGTAAAAACATATTCATGGCAGAAATAGAATACATGAAAACTTGAAAATGTTACTATTTTGATCAATCTCATATACGATAACGTGGAGCGTAAGAAACGCGAGAAGGACCTTAAAACGACAAATTAGGTCATTTATTACCAAAGGGTTAATTATTAAACGGTTTTCACTTTATCAATAAATTTTACCAAAACGATTAGTCGGTGATTAAGATTATAGTATTATCTATGTAGGTTATCAAAGTGCTATAATACTATGGGTTTCATAATGAGGCCTTTCGGATGGGTATCGGACGAATGTTGTCTGGATTTACGATTTATTCTAAAGTAGACGGCATCCTTAACTCTCGATCGTCATGTATGACCTCTTTAATTATGATCGCAACCCGAACGATTAGCACGACGTACATACTTTAAGATTATTTGAATGTATTAATTGAAGTACTCCGGTTACTATTCGTCTTAATTAAATAGGTTTGGCATCGCGTTTTGAGTGCGTATTTATCTGTTATTATTGGACTATCTGTACTCCAAGGTGAGTAGTTCATAGCCCCATCTTTTTACAGTTTTACTGATTTACTATTATTTGGGGTGAGAACATGTTTGTTTTTAAATTGGACGCAGTGTTTAAAGTATATTGGATTATGTGTTTGCCTAAGTAGCGTAACCCTCCGGAGCCATTATCATGAAGTGTCAAATTGCATTGATGTATGTTTGTAATACTTTATGTGAAGGCAGGAATGAGATAAATAGATCTCATTGGATTAACTCCCGTTTCTCCCCGTTTGGGTGATTAGCTATCACTGGGAATGAACGTTGACCATGTCGGACTTGGATGTTGCGGGTTACAACATCTGTACGGGCAAATAACTGCTAAAATAGCAAAATATAGGTTGAGCTTCGGTGTCATGAGCTTAGTGCAACAGTAATCTGGTTTTGTGATTGTTGGCATATGTTGTAAACATCACGGGAAAGTCTTGCGGTCCTGCATAATTTAAATACATAAACCTATGAATTCACCAACAATTTTGTTGACGTTTTAAGCAATGTTTTCAGGAGGTCATTAGGCACGAGATGCCAAGGATGCATTGGATTATGTTTTGGATTGCACTGTTAAAGATATATGTGCATCATGTTTTGGGAAATCTATGTTATCTTTTGTAATATTAAACAAAGAACAAGTAAAGCTATAAGCTTTTGTAATATGTCTTTTATTTAAATCCAATGTATCAATTTAAACGACTTTTGTGTCGTTCTTATATATATCTTGTGCTGTTGATCTTGAAGTAACATGCCCCGGATCCTTATTCCGCTGCGACCCATTTTGGGGGTGTTACAGATTGGTATCAAGAGCCAAGGTTATAGAGAACCAGGTCAAAATGTTTTTGCTGGACTATAACCGTTTTCAAACATTGCATACATACAAAAGGGTTTTTACGGGGTATTCATATACAAATTATTGCATTAGTCGGTTAGGCTATATACATGCATAATTGATATACGTGTTTATAATATATTACGTATATAAGGATAATAGTCTTATATTAATATACTTATATAAGTCACTTTTGATTTTTCAGTTTCGAGCATGTCGGATTCGGAAGATTCTACAGTTACGTATACTGAGATATCCAGCCCATATGAGGACCTATCTCACATCAGTATCGGAGGATGATTTATACATGGGGTCACCAGGAGTCGAGGTACCTATTTATGAGGGACCACCATCACCAGATTATGTGCCTGGCCCTGAGGAGCCAGAGCAGGCACCACCTTCACCTATCTACATACCATTTGTTCCGGAGCCTGTCTACCCGTGTTCTTACGTAGACGATGAGGTATTCCGGCTGTGGAGCAGCCACTGCCTGCTGCTGACCATACTCATCAGATAACCAGGTTTATTCCGGACGTCCGACCCTGAGGAGGGCCTAGGGGGATGAAGAGGAGGATCCTGAGGAGGGATCAGTCCGGATATCAGGATGACAGAGGAGAGGATGATGATGAGCACGTTAGCTCCTGCCGAGCCTGAAGCTGTTGCTTATTCAGCCTGTACCAGGAACCTTTACATTGCTTATCGCGCCACGGCTAGGATGTCCATCCGAACCCAGGCGCCGACACCTTTCCTCTCCGAGGAAGTTGCTGAGAGAGTATTAGCCTTACCTACTCCACCACCATCACCTCTCTCTCCATATTCATCACCACTTCCTCAGATACCCTCTCCACCATTACTATACCTCCACCTCCACCCATCTTCCCTAATTATGCTGGGAGTCCTGGGATCCCGAGCAGCTGGGATAGACTGGGAGATGCGCACCATCTCGATTCATGAGTCTGTGACTAACAGAGATGTGGTTACGCTTCGTAAGAGGGATGTGTCGTACTACTCCTGGTCATAGATGCGAGTCGGGGAAAGTTCGGCTGATGGTGCTGCTCGGGCAGTTTGGACCTACTTCAGTGAGGAAGCTTTATGGATTTACTGATATGTTAGTGGACGCTTCAGGACGCCCGATGTCAGAGGTTAGGCTATTGGTATTGGGATACTTGGGACGTCTTGTTGAAGCCATCCAGGCGATTGCACCGACCACACTAGGGGGGTCAACCAGAGAGTTATTGAGTTTGGTCTTCTATGTTGACGAGAGATGAGATCATATATTCTCAGCTAGATGATGCACGGTATGACCGAGCTCTACTTAGAGCCCGAGTCAACATGTTGGAGAGTGATAGGCCCTTCCATGGACGCACAGCCATTCTGATGGAGGAGGAGGCCAGATTATCACGTGCTGCTTGGGCACAATCGATGGATGTTTGCGATCAGACGCATTCCGAGGGGATATTACTTCGGATGGTCTTGACCACAGCAGTACGAGGATCGTTGAGTTTACGGCAGCAGACCAGAAGGAGACAGACAGTTGATTTCAGAGCTGCTGAAAGCAGACTATCGGAGGCAGAGGCAGTTAGTAGAGACCCTGAAGATAGTGAAGAGCCTCAAGGCTCAGATGACCGAGTTACAGAGACAGCAGGGACCTGCTAAGGATCCTGCAGAGCCAGAGCTACCAGAGGAGGCCGGTAGTAGTACTTAGACTAGATTATGATTGTAGCTACTGTACAGTCTGTTAAGTATTATGGGTTGTTCCCAGCTAGCAGACTGTATAGATCTTTTGTTGTGACTAGCTACTCCGTAGATCTTTTAGGTTGTCGCAGATATATTCGGCTACCTTTGGAACGCCTACGCTTATGACGGTGATGTACGAGTATATCTTCGGGCTAGTATGGCTTTAGGTTATTTTATCTTGTAACTGGTTGTTATGACGTTTGTAAAGAAAACAATCATGTATTTTTCCAGTTATTTAAGAATGGTTGGATTATGTTTTATATGAACGAGCTTTTTTGTGAATCAAAATGTCGATTTGTTATTTTCAATACTGTTGTGTATTTCAACTTATGTTGTGATCTCGTTTTATTATTTATGTATACATAGGGTTATGTGAAAGAATTGTTGAAATCTAACGGGTGTTATGTCTTTTGTGAGTTATGAAATGGCCCAAGAGGAAGGCCACAAGAACCACGAGGTCAAGGCCAGTTCACCGCAACTCCCCCACCAGTTACTACAACATCACCACCGTCGCAGACCCTACTCACCACACTCGGTCACCATGGCCCAAACTACAGGCCATTGATTACGTGGGTAGTCAATGATCGTTTTAGCAGCACGTGACTGAATCCCGGAATGGCGACGATAGCCATAACTAAAGAACTGGTGCACAAGAAGGAATGAAAGCACTGTGAGGGTGTGCACCTATCAAGACTTCAATGAGAATGTAACCAATATTTCTTCAGGGGTTCAGAAGATGTGGTCAACTTGACTGTGGTTAGTGAGGATGGAAACTGTTATTCCGCATAAGTAATTGCACAGTGGAGAATCATGTAAAGTTTGCACTTGTACTCTATTGGGACATGCTCTAACATGGTGAAATCACATGCTAGGACAGTGCATAATGATGTTGCGTATGCGATTACGTGGTCTGACTTGAAAAAGATGATGACAACTAATATTGTCCAAGGACATGAATCAAGGAAAATTGAGGCAAGAGTTGTGGACCTAAAAGTATAAGTGCACCGATGTGTTAGCCTAAAACCAACGATTCCAGGAGCTAGACATTGCTGAGTGACAGGATGTTCCTGAAGAAGCTGACAAAATGAAAGATATGTCGGTGAATGCCCGAACCAATTTTACTAAAGTGCTTTGTGGAATCAAAGCCAAAGGACCATGCAGGAGGCTATTGTGATGGCAACTGGCTTTGATGGATAGGTGGTTAACACTTTGGCTGAAAACAAGAGGAAGTTGGAAGACACTCCCTCGAAATAATAAACCAAACCTACCAGCATAACAAAAGCGCAGAATACAGGCAGGGCTTATGATGCCGGGAATGGTGTCAGGAAACCGTATGAGGGGACTAACCTGATGTCCCAGTGTAACTTCAACCACACGGTTTTATTCCCATTTTGTACACAAAATGACTAACTGCAGGAAACTTGGCCACTTGGAAGGACTGTAGGAAGTCCGGCCTGCGACTGCCTACAACAAACAACCGCAATAACAATAATAACAAAAACGTAACAACAACAACCGAGAGCCTAGGGGCAAATTACAACAGGCCATGTTTGCTTTGAAGGTGTGGGACTCCAGTGCTCTTCCGGAGCAACATCCCCAGTGAAGACCAAGATAGGGAACTTTATCTTGTATCAATTTCATAATCATTTTTAGACTCATTTCAAATCATACACACCCTTTTTTACTTTACTTTTCACCAAAACAAGTTTATCAACCAAATAATAATACATTATCTAAATATATATTTACACCACAAAAATACAAATAAACCTATCTCTCCCCACAAACATAATATCCCTTTACAAATAATACTAATCTTAATTTTTTTTTTTTTATTTTTCCCTTCAATTTTTGTTTATCGTTTTATTTTTTTTTTTTTTTTTTTTGGTTGTGTGTTGGTGTGGTGTGTTTTACCCCCCCCCCCCCCCCCCCCCCCCCCCCCCCCCCCCACCCCCCCCCCCTTTTTTCGGGGGTGGGTTCCCCCCCCCCCCCCCCCCCCCCCCCCCCCCCCCCCCCCCCCCCCCCCCCCCCCCGGTGTCGCATAATTTGGGTAAATATGGTATTACTGGGCTGCACGTTAAATTTTCTGAACCATCCGTTTCACGTCGATCTAATGCCTGTTGAAATGGGTACTTATGACGTCATAATTGGCATGGACTGGTTGACGAAATACCAGGCCATTATTGACTGCGCTAAGAAGATCGTTCGTATTCCTTTTGGGAGCGAAATCTTAATTTTTCATGGAGACGGAAGTAGAAATAAACGCGGGACTCGATTGAACATCATCTCGTGCACCAAGGCCCAGAAGTATGTGCTACAAGGATGTCACGTCTTTTTGGAACATATACCGTCAAAGAGACTGGAAGATAAAATCAAAGACAGTAGCAACTTTAGATGTTTATATCCGATCGTCAAAAAATTCCCCGAAGTATTTCCCGTGGACTTTGCCAGGCCTTCCACCTACCTGGACCAAGTGGAATTTCACATCGATATAGTAACTGTGCTGCACCTGTAGCACGGGACACTTATCGATTGGCCCAATCAGAAATGAAGGAATTGGCGGATCCACTACAAGAGCTTCAGACAAAGGATTTATCAAGACTAGTTCGTCTCCTTGGGGAGCTCCGTCCTTTTCGTCAAGAAGGAAAGATCGATGTTACGGTTGTGCATAGTTTTCGGGAACTAAACAAACTAACGGGTGAAGAACCGTTATCCACTACCCGAGAATTGATGACTTATTTCGACCAACTTCATGGGTCGAGTGTTTACTCAAAAATCGAACCTAAGGTCTGGTTATCACAAATTGACAGGTTCGAGAAGAAGGACATCTCGAAAGACGCCTTCAGAACTCGATTTGGACATTACGAATTCTCAAGTCATGCCGTTTGGTTTGACCAACGAACCTGAATGTGTTTAGGGACATCATGAAACACGGAGTGTGCAATTACCTTATTGGACAAATTCGTAATTGTCTTTATTGACGATATTTTGATCTATTCCAAGAGCAAGCAAGAGCATGAAGAGCATCTGAAGATAATACTGGAGTTGTTGAAGAAAGAGGAGTTGTATGCAAAATTTTCCAAGTGTGAATTTTGGCTTCCCAAAGTACAGTTCCTCGGTCACGTGATTGATAATAAAGGCATTCACGTAGATCAGCCAAGATCGAACCGTTAAGATTGGGCTCTTTCCCTAATGGATTCCAACGGAGAATTCGTCAGTTTTTAGTCTTGTGGGTTTTATCGGCGATTCTCATGAAGGGTTTTCAAAGATTGCAAACAATGACGAAGCTCACCCAAAAGAAGGTCTAAGTTGTGTGGGGTGTTAAACAAGACGGGCGCGTTCCAGTTATTAATGCAGAATTGTGTAGTGCACCATTTTTGGCTTTACACGAGAAGTGAAGATTTTATCGTATATGCGAGCTTCTATGAAGGTTTGGGCGCTGTATTGATGCAAAGAGAAAAGGTGATTTCTTATGCATCACGCCAGTTCTAAGGATCCATGAGATAAAACTATACTAATCATGATCTGGAACTTGGAGCAGTAGTGTTTGCTCTGAAGATTAGGAGACAATTATCTGTATGGTATCCAAGTGTACTGTGTTCATGATCTTAAAGTTTTACAGCATTAGTCTTAATCAGGAAGATTGACATGAGACAACGCCGATGGTTAGAGTTGCTGAAGTGATTACGATTGCGATATGTATCACCCAGGGAAGGCAAATGTCGTGCTGATGCTTTGTGAGGACTAAGACGGGAACCACCGTTAAGAGTTCGAGCTTTAGTCATGACTATTGGCTTGGATCTGCCGAAGCAAGATCTTAAATGATCAGCTGAAGCAACCGGAAACCAGAAAATTTCAAGAGTGAGATTGTTGGGGGTTATGCTGATGAAAATGCTATATATCCAGAGGCAATGAGGAACAGAAAAGTTGGAACCTCGTACGGATGGAACATATGCCTAAATGGCAGGAGTTGTTTACTTGTTATGGCGATTTTACGGACTGTAATCATGCATGAAGTCCACATATCGAAGTATTCTATCCTCCCAGTTCCGAGAAAATGTACAAGACGTATAAGAAGCTATAGTGGTGCCCAATATGAAAGCTGACGTATCGACCCTTGTTAGCAAGTGCTTGACTGGGCCTAAGGTTAAGGCTGACATCAGAGATCAATCGGGTTTGTGTACAACCCGAATTTCCTCAATGGAAGTGGGGACAATATCACGAATGGTGTTTGTCACAAAGTTCCTAGGTCAATCACCAAGGGTATGACACCATTTGGGGTAATCGTTGACCGTCTTTCAATGTCAGCAATCTTTATAACCATGAAAGAAAATGACACTGTTGGAGAAAAAACTAGCGAGATTGTACATGGAGGAGTAGTAACATGGCATGGGATACCGGTCTCAATTATTTTGTGATCGTGTTCTAGGTTCGCATCGAATTTCTGGAGGTCACTTCAGAATGTCTTTGGGTACAAGTTAGATATGTGTTTCGGCATATAATCCGCAAATGACGGACAAAGCGAGAGAATCCATTTCAAACTCTCGAGGATATGCTTAGTAGCTTGTGTGATCAGAATTTGGAATTGGTTGGGTTAAACATTTGCAATTGGGTCGAGTCTTTAGTACAATAAACAGTCATCAGGCTAGCATTAATGCTGCACCATTTGAGGCACTTTACGGTAGAAAATTGTCGTTCGCATGTTTGTGGGGGCTGAGGTTGGTGGAAGTTCAAAAATCACCGGTCCAGAGATAGTAAAGAGACGACTGTGAGAATCATTCAAGTTAAACAAGGGATGCAAGCTTGACTAGTGATAGTCAAAAGTAGCTACGCTGATTTGAAGCGTAAGCGATGGAGTTTAGTTGGAGATAATAGTGATGCTCAAGGTTCGCCTTGGTAAGGGTTGTACGTTTTGGCAAACGAGGGAAATTAAATCCAAGTTTGTTGACCTTTCCAAGGTAATAAAAAGGGTGTGGAGACGTTGCATACAAGCTCGAGCTTCTGAGGAGTGAGACAGAGTTCATAATACTTGCACTGTCCAACTTAAAGAATGTGTTATGCGACGAACCTTAGCAGTTCCGTTGGATGGACTTCATTTATGATGACAAGCTTCAGTTTGTCGTGGAACCAATAGAGATCAAGATAGTGAAGTTAAACGGTTGAAGCGTAGACGTATCCCATTAGTAAGGTTTAGATGGGACCCAAATAGAGGTCTGAATTACATGGGAACGTGAAGTCAATTCAAGAAGAAAATATCACACATCTTCACCAAGTTGTCCGTCGTCAAGTGCTGTGGGAGTAAGCCTTGAGGTAAAGGCTTGTTTAACGGGGGGAGAATTTATAACCATCGTTTTTTTTGGTCATTGTATGACATTATGTATTTCATAATTTATTTTTAGGGTTTTACGCGTTTACTCTTAAACCGTAAACTTTAAGTTAAATTCGGTAAACTTGAAATGATTCATACATGTTATTCGGAGCATTAAACGATTAAATGTTTGTATCAGCCAAGTGTATTTGATTATTATGAGGATTATTAATGACTTTGTTCATTTGATTTTTATTGGCTACGTAAATTCTCTTCGTTTCATAGTAAAATACGTTTTGGCATACCGGAAGTTATCAAATCCTAAATACGCCTAAACCCAAATTACCCACGATTATACCCAATACTCAAAATATTAAATATAACATCATATATATATGCAAAATGCCGAAATTTTTGAGATTGGACCAAGAGTCATCATATTACATAATATCTAGATTTAACATTAAAAGTAACTTCTTAACATTTTGCAAACTTGTACATGCTTAATTAACTAGGGTTAGAAAGTACTAAGGGTTAAGTTATCAAGATATTTATGCTATAAATAAGCATGCATGCATGGCTATTGTTTACAACTTCTATACTTAACATAAAAACTTCATTTTGTTCTCTCTTTTCTTCTCTAAATCCCACGGCAACATATTGGCCATAAAAACAAATCCATACTTTTGATTTTGTTAAATCATACAACCCTATAAACAACTCACTTAAGGTATTCTAATGGTGTTGGGACAGCATTGGTTCTCATTTTCTAGTAATAAGAAGAAAAAGGAATGAATTAGGGTTTTGAAAAACCTTAATTAGGGTTATAAGCTGGAAGCTATTTTTGATATAAACACGGGTTTAGACTTATTCACTCTCTTACAACATTACTAAGGTTTCTTAAATCCTTTATACTTTTCTTCTTATGCATTTTGGTAGTACATGTTAAATTAGCTATATCACCAATAATGACTTTTAAATGTATAAAATGGATTTTTATTTGAGTTTATCGCAATTATTCACTCTTCATGTTCCGTCTTGTCCATAAGCATGTTATAAGTATCGTCATGGAATAGTATATTAAAAAATATTGTTTAATTATTGTTTAAGTATAAAACAGTTTAAGGCTAATTAGGGTTTTATTATGTTTCTTAAACTTCACTTGTTGAAAATAATGAAAGTAAAAGGGTTGAACTTGTTACAATGGAAATTATATGAATAGGGATGATATTAGAATTTATTATAAGTGCCCATATGTAAAAATATGTTTTAAAAAATTAAAAAAAAAAAAAATAAAAAAATTATTTATTATAAGTACGAGAGGTTTTTATAATAAACTACGAATTTAATAAGTACATAAAACAGTTTTAAAAAGAAACAAAATGAAATAATAGGGATGTCCAAATTCGAATTTTAGGACAGTAGGTTTGATATTTTAATATAAATATATACGCCTCGTGGACGATTCATAATGATAAGAACCTTGAAAAAACCGATCTATAACGAAAAAAGATACGTTAACAACGAGTTTACGATCTATAAAAAACTTTATAAAACTAATTTTTATAATAGTTACTTTCATTACAGCAACTTTTTCTTTTAAAACCTCTTTAAATATGATATAAACTTTTGATTACGAGATCGTACACGCAAGAATCGTTAAAAAAGGGAACTATATACGAATAACTCTACGACGTTTTCGAATAATTAAGTTTATAAAAGTAATTTTATAAACTAAATGAACAGTAAAATCACTATTCATCAGTGATAAATTTGTGAGATAATATAAATCTTTTAATAACATGAACGCACTCGAAGGAATCACTAAAAATCGGAGTAAAAACGATATAAGTTATCGCGAATAAAGTTACGCTAATAAAACCTAAAACGACAATATGGGAGTGGGTCATGAACAGTAATTTTCACTATCAATCACAGAATTTTTAAAACTTTAAATAGTATTATTTTGATCCGCTCGTCTTACTACGGAAGACGTGGTCGTAAGAATCACGAGCAATCGGGTTTGAAAACGACCAAGTTAGGTCATTTTTACGAAAAGTATATTATAAACGTTTTCACTTTAGAACTAATATTTTACAAAAATGATAGTCGGTGATTAAGCTATATAGGAATATTGAGTGGTATCAAAGTGCTATATTATAGGGAGTTTAGAATGAGGCCTCTTCGAGTTGGCGTATCGATGAGTGGTTGGATTTCACGATTTAATGTGTCCTAAATCCTCATACGGTCATGTCATGACTCTTTATTTTTGATAGCCCGAACGAGAGTATGATGTAACAACTAAACGATTATATTCGATGTTAATTTATAGTATCAGTTACTTATACAGCCTTAATTTAAATAGGTTGCATTTATCGTCTTGTGTGACGTTCTTATCTGAGATTTTTTTGTGCTTTCTGTATCAGGTGAGTTCATAGCACACTTTTTACAGGTTTTACTGAATTATTTTATTTTGGGTGAGAACATGCTTTGTTTTATAAATGGAGCAAGTGTTGAAAGTTATTGATTATGTGTTGCATTAAGTAGCGATACCCTCCTGAGCCCATTATTCATGAACTGTTAATTGCATAGATGTAGTTGTGAATTACATTATGTGAGCGGCGAATTGTTATAAATTGGATTATTGGGATTAACCTCCCGTTTGGGTGATTTAGCTATCACTAGGAATGAACGGGTGTTTTTTGCGTTATCTTTTTTTTTGAACAATGTGGACTTGGATGTTGCGGGAACAACATCTGTACGGGCAAATATCAACTGCTTAAATAGCAAATATAGTGAGCTTCGGTGTCATGAGCTTAGTGCAACAAATAATTGGTTTTGTGATTGTTGGATATGTTGTAAACATCCGTGAAAAGTCTTTGCGGTCTGCATAATTTAAATACATAACCTATGAATTCTCCACAATTTTGTTGAGTTTTTTTAAGCAATGTTTTCAGGAGGTCTTAGGCACGAGTTGCCAAGGTGCATTGGATATTGTTTTGGATTGTACAGTTAAAGACTTAGGTGTATCATGGTTTTGGGAAATATATGTTGTCTTTGTGTAACATGAAACATAAGATAACAAGTTAATGCTATAAGCTTAGTTATAGGATATTATTTTATTTAAATCCAAATTGTATCAGTTTTAACCGACTTTAGTGTCGTTCTTTATATTATTCTTGTGCTGTTGATCTTAGAAGTAACATGCCCGGACTCCCTTATTCGATGGCGAACCATTTTGGGGGGGGTTGTTACAGGCAAGACTTGGGATTATCTCGATTGTAATGTGGGTTAATGTTAATATTTGTAGGCATGTCCTTGGAGCTGATCAACTCCTTGTGATATTGTGTTATCGGTACCAAGAGTCTGGAATTGGATATTGGATCCTTTCCATGACTATTAATGGAGCGGGGGTAAGTCCTGCCCAGTTGCTGTATGGATCGGGGTAAACCAGGTCCTACCCAGTATGTGGGATTGCATGTTAGCATAAGATTAATATTTTGCTTAATTGTCCTTTATTTTGCTATTCAAGTAATTCGGTTTTAAAGTTTTATTACACTATCGGATTTACACAATATCCGAATCACACAAATACACAAGATAATTACAATAGAGATTTGATACTTAAAAGAAAGGAAGAGAGATCACTAATCAACACTTCATTTCTTGGCAAATACGAGTGTTCTTCTCTTTCACTTGAATGAGAGGGAAGAGATGAGAAAAAGAGATTAAATCACTTGAAACAAGATCAAGAGATGTTAGTGATCAAGATTGTTAGCCTCACTTTTAGTGAAGCTGACGTCTTACACGTGAATTGGACTAGTCTTGGACACTACGTGTCACGAACTAGGAATAGTTTGCTTTTTCTTTTAGTATAATTACCCCTCATGGCTCTCCATGAGGGGTGGTGGATGTTCACTCTTATTTTTCCCTTTTCTCTTTCTAATCTAATATTCTTCCTTTGGTGTTCATCTCACCCTCTCTTTACTTTCTCTCACTAAAACTAACAATGATACATCTATTGTTCTTTGATCAACCAAGACCTCCCGAAAAGGTGTTTTCGATCCTTGACAATTGGTATCAAGAGCTAACCGGGGGTGTTTTTCTATTATGTGTGTTGTTTTCGTGTTTCTCCAGCTTATTATAAGCTTATTTTCGTGGGTTTTTTTGGGAGAAAGCCACGATTTGGTTTTTTTGTTGTTGATTGTTGTTTAATGATTCTGGCTTATTAGAGCTCGTATCAGCTTATTTATCAAAAAGTCTCGGTTTGATTTTCTATGTTAGAAAAGGGTCAAAATTTTTGTGCTCATCATGTTTATGGTATATCAAAAAGAGAGTTTGACACTTATTAATAACCTGTCTTATGGTTTATTTATCAGCCAATCAATTGCCACAAATTCTGTTCTTTTAAAGTTTCATTTTTTTTCTTTTTAGGACTCATTTTCGGTTTAACTTCCAAAGCTTATTTCGTAGAGTAACAGCTTATTAAAAGCTTATTTTCGAAGCCTATTATAGTAAAAGAGCTTATTCTATGTTGTCTTATCATTATTGTGGTCCACGGTTGAGACAAGACAGGGGAACAAGATCCAATTTTTTAGCAAGAAGGACAAAGAAAGTTTTGTTGGTTTCCATAGAAGACAAAAGCAAGGACACCGACATTAACTGTCAGATCAAGTTCTGACATTGTTAGAGCGAGCGTTCACACCATATGATAAGAGATAGAATCTACCAGACACCCCCTCGAGGGATCTCACCGCGCCCATAACGCTAGTTTCACTAAGCTTGGCGTCGATCGGTTCCACGCACTAGTTCCTCTTGGCTAATCGGAACTACCGCCTCGCTTCTATCAATGCTTCCTCGCTGTTTACAAGCATAACCGGATACGCAGTTGTCAAGCTTAACCTGATTCACAGTTTACAAGCTTAACCGAACTCGCAATTTACAAGCCTCACCGGATTCGCAGCTAGTTCTATCACCGGACTCGCATTTCCTTTATCAACCGGATACGCAACCGTGACATTAAGAAGCGAATAAGCAACTCAATTGAGTCAGGAACAAAGAAAAAGGAGAATAGATTATGAAGTCAGACTCGAATCGAAACCTAACAACAACATCAATAACAGCCACGACCCGTCACAAACATCAAGCACCAACAAATCCAAACTAATCCAGAACCCATCGTCACAAAATATCTTAAATCCAACAAATCCTATCATATCCCATCTCCATCTTTTTGTCTCGAATCAGATTCACAAAAATCAATCGATCTCAGATAGGTGTGTATGCTACATAACCCACAATCTTTTCAGATTAATCACCATATCATCATTGATCTATAAAAGCCTAAGCTTTTTCTTTAAATTTTCAAAAATAAAGAGTGTGTCATAACAAACTTGTTACACACAATCTTTGTTTCGATTTAAGAAAAAAAAACCAACAATCAGGTTGAACCTACCCGAGACCCATCTAAGGATCTTGAAGACGAAAGTATCTTGAGCATATATGATGATCAGGCTCTTTGGTTGTAGGTATTGTGGTGGTTTGATAAAGAATTAAAGGGGTGTACGTTCATTTTGATTTGGTGTAAGGAGGAGGAGTTGGATCTACGTTTTATTCAGTTAGGAGAGATCAGATGGTGTTTGACTGCACATGTTTGTGTGTGTGTGTAATATTAGGGTTAGGGTTGTGTGTGAATTTAAGGATAAGAATACCCTAATCTTATGGGATAAAGGATTTATATCAATGCTGCGATAGACCGGGTCTTTGCTAAATGACATGGGTCGAGGCTTGTCTTATTTAAAATGGGCCAAAATGGATTATGGGCTGTGTGTGGATTCAAGGCATGGGCCGGTTAGTAATTGATTGTATCTGGACGCAGATCATAGTGTTGGGCCGTGGGATCTATCAACACATGGACCTAGAGTTTTATTAATAAGTGTTGGGCCTGCATATAATGCGTTTATGAATCAAACTCTAAATGAAGCTGAGCCGGAAATCTTATTGACGAGTGACTGGACTGTTAAGTATGGTCGTGTTATCGGATTAGGCCGGGTAATAAAACAATCATGTCGGGTAAAGTGTATAATTGACCGGGTTTTATTACTTGGACTGGCCGTGCTTATGGTAAAATCTTTTGAGCCGTGTATCCATTAACGATCATAGCACTTCAAAAAATCATGAACAACAACACAACAAACACAATACATTACACTAAAAACGATCCTTATCAAAATTTACCTTCATTAATAATGGCTAATATTGAATTTAAATGAATACGGGGTTTTTGTACGATGTTACTTATTTGGGATTGAAGTTGACTTTTATGCAGAGTGTACTTATTTCGTCCTCGATTCTTTCTTTCTCAACAAACGAAGATGACTTGTGTTAAGTGACGAAGACTTGGATATCTAGTTGCTTTTGTGATTCTTTCTACCTATACCTACAAAGTAGCTATCACTTTAAGGAGTTACATTGTAGTACTCAGTGTCTCACGTCGTTGAGGAAATTTCAAGTGGTGATGTATTTTTTGTATACTTTTGGGTGAGTATATGGTACTCAGAGATTTGCCTCTGCATAATTCCTTCGTCACACGGATAGTACAAGATCAAGTCACAAGTGAAGGACTATGCTTCATCCAGTGGTCATCAGTATTAGCCGATAGAATAGATAAGGGGATTTAGATCGGGTTGATCAAGAGAGATTTGTTCAGAGAGTACGATTCGACATCCTCTTACAGAGTTTTGCTTATGAAATCACGGGCTATAAAGATAAGTAAGTTGTTCCAGTTGGCATATGATGTACACATTAGTAGGATGATTCCTCAGTTAGTCATCATCTAGGAGGGAGAAATGTGTACATCCGGTACTTAGTTGATTTTTTATGTTACCGTTTTGATGTTACAATTTTGACTATGCATCGGGATAAATTGCTTTCACTCGGGATGAAACAATTTAAATGGGTACATCCGGGACTTAATTGAGTTTGATGTTACCATTTAGTCTACATAGAGGAACAAATTGCGAACACTCGGGACTTAATTGACTTTGATGTAGCAATTCATATATGCACTTTCCTGGAGGAAGAAAAGTGCATTTCTGGGTCTTAATTGATTTTGGTGCTACGATTTCGACTTCGAAAAGGAGATAACATGTGTACTTTGGTCTGAATTCAAACAAAACTGGAATGCTTCCTAAGTGAGACGATGTATTAATTCTTATCAGTCTCAGGGGTGTTAGTTTGGGAGGGAGCTGAAGATTTCAGCGGTATGTTCGTCTACGTGCTGAAGAAATAAAGCTAGAGTATTCAAGTATATCATCAAAGATATTCTCAAGGAATAATGGACTTCATTCTTATCATTTTTTTTATTTTGCTTGTAGGGAACATTGTAACCAATTCACGTGTGACGCCATCTTGGAGGGAGATTGTTAGCCTCACTTTTTAGTGAAGCTGGCGTCTTACACGTGAATTGGACTAGTCTTGGACACTGCGTGTCACGCAGGGGTCATTTATGTAAACTAGGAATAGTTTGCTTTTTCTTTTAGTATAAATACCCCTCATGGCTCTCCATGAGGGGTGGTGGATGTTCACTCTTATTTTTCTCTTTCTCTTTCTAATCTAATATTCTTCCTTTGGTGTTCATCTCACCCTCTCTTTACTTTCTCTCACTAAAACTAACAATGATACATCTATTGTTCTTTGATCAACCAAGACCCCCCGAAAATGTGTTTTCGATCCTTGACAAAGATATTTAGTGAGAGAAAGAAGGTTTTTAGAGAGAGAAAGAAGTGTGAGAAAATTCGTGCAAAGAGGTCTGATTTTCTGCAAGGAATGAAGCAGTATTTATAGGCAGGAAAATCCAACGGTCACTAGCGACGGTCCCGGCGGTCCCAAATATATAAGGGGGCCGCGAGGCCTATAAGGGGGCCGCCAGTAGACTACGCTCCCTTTTTGTCTTTTTGTGGGGAAGGTTGTGTCTGGTATAGAAGCTTTCGTTTTGGGGGGAAAATTTGAATTTCAAATTTTAAGTTTTTAATAAAACTTTTCTTTTAATTAGAAAATATTTTGTATAATTAATTTTATGAAATTCTTTTGTAAAAATGTAATGGATAAGAGAAAAATATTTTCTTGATCACTAATCATGCTTAATGATTTGTTTGTTCATACCTTAAGTGATTACTAATCTTAGAAATGGAATTTTAGGATTAATAATTTGTAAACGTTTAATTTTATCGTAAACGTTTTTATATTTTGTTATTATCAAAATGTTGAGAGGTCAAAAAATATAAATAAGGTTTTTAGACATTATTTGTATTAACAATCTCCCCTTTTTGATGATGACAAAATATAAACTCATTTTGTATAAAATTAAAAGTTACAAAATTATTAAAGAGTTTTGTTCCATTTATTCCCCTTTTTGTCGAATTCAAAAAGGATGATCGTCGAGTAGTCGTAGGAAGAAAGAAATCGACGATATCAAGACTCCCCCTTGATGTATGCTCCTCCTTGTTCGGGGCACCAAGGGATCGATCATACGAAAATTGTTTGCTACAAAACAAGGTTAGAGATACTGGACTTCATTCTTATCATTTTTCTTTATTTTGCTTGTAGGGAACATTGTAACCAATTCACGTGTGACGCCATCTTGGAGGGAGATTATTAGCCTCACTTTTTAGTGAAGTTGGCGTCTTACACATGAATTGGACTAGTCTTGGACACTGCGTGTCACGCAGGGGTCATTTATGTAAACTAGGAATAGTTTGCTTTTTCTTTTAGTATAAATACCCCTCATGGCTCTCCATGAGGGGTGGTAGATGTTCACTTGTATTTTTCTCTTTTCTCTTATAATCTAACCTTTCCTTTTTATGTTCATCTCACCCTCTCTCTACTTTCTCTCACTAAAACTAACAATGTTTCATCTTATCTTCTTTGATCAACCAAGACCCCCCGAAAAGGTGTTTTCAATCCTTGTCAATTGGTATCAAGAGCTAACCGGGGGTGTATTGTATTCGTGTGTGTTGTGTTTGTAGTTTCGTTATGGTTGTATTAAGCTTATTGGTTTCGGCTTATTGTGGCTTAAGTTTGTTTTCTTTTCATTCGAGTTATTGTTTTAACTCTCATTTTTTTCTTTATTTGAACACACTCAAATCTTTCTTGCATAACAAAACGTTGGATAACATGGCATCAAAATATATTTGGGCTTACTGTTCTAAATTTTATTTTGGGTTTGCTTATTTCTTGTGAGGTCCACACGGTTTGAGCACAAGACAAATCAAGAAGACAAACATCCATAATTTTAGCATCCAAGGACGATTGGGGTTTTGTTGTTTTGGTTGAAGACAAAAGCAAGGACACAAGACATAGTACATCGAACAACTAATCTTTCTTGACAACCGAACAACCTGTCTCTTGTTGGAACCAAACAACTTGTTTTCAGATTGATAAACCGAACAANTGTACGACATTACTTTAGTAATGCAAGACTCCTTTATATTGTGTTGGGTATTGTCATGACACATAGTGTCCATTTGGTTATTTCCTTCATTTAGATTTCTCTATAGTAGACACCATTATGTTGTGATGATATCCATTCTCGTTATGCCTCGCGTTTCCGCCTTGGCGGGGTATGACAGTAAGTGCCTATCCCAACGATTCCCAAAGTCTATTACGCAAGCAAGTAACATATCTTCTAGTGCCTGAATGGTTCTTTTGCTTTGTCCATCGGTCTATGGATGGTAAGTAGTACTCATATCCAAACGAATACCCAAAGCCTTTTGAAATGCCCTCCAAAAATTTAACGTAAATCTACTGTCACGGTCACAAATGATCGAGAATGGTATCCCATGTCTCGTGACTACTTCTCTCAAGTATAGTCTTGCTAATTGTACATAGGGTCATTTTTCCTCATCGGTAAGAATTCTGCAGACTTGGTAAGCCGATCCACGATTACCCAAATGGTATCATAACCACTTGACGTCCTTGGGAGCTTGGTGATGAAATCCATGGTGATATTATCCCACTTTCACTGAGGAATCTCAGGTTGCATCAACAAACCAAATGGTTTTTGGTGTTCAGCTTTAACCTTTAAACACGTCAAACACTTGCTAACATACGTGGCAATGTCGGTTTTCATATTGGGCCACTAGTATAATTTCTTCATGTCTTGGTACATCTTGTCAGAACCCGGATGAACAGAATATTTTGACTTGTGAGACTTATGCATAATTAGGGTCCTTAGATCACCATAGCACGACAACCAACTTCTGTTATTCAAACATAGCATTTCGTCAGCATGCGATTCCAACCTTTCTTGTCTAGGATTATCTGGCTTCCCTTTCTTGATCATAGCTCCCACATCTTCAGCCTTGAAGTTTTCTGGTTTCATATCTTCGATCTGAGCATTCAAAATTTTCTTGGGAAGATCAAAACCAATAGTCATCACTAAGGGTCGAACCTGTAATGCCTTAATTCGTTCCTTTCTACTTAAATCGTCAGCCACTACATTTGCTTTCCCCGGGTGTTACTGTAACACCCTGATGTTTGACATAGCAGCGGAAGCTAAATTGGGTTTTAGAGGGAATTATATTCAAATATTATGCATTGGTAACTTGTACACTTGTATTGTATGTAAACATTATATGTTGATGGGGTTTTGATATAAACATTAACATATAGAGTCCGTTTTATAATAACGTTATAAATAGTACATTAAATAGATAACGTATGGTATAAATGGAGTTTAAAACATATTGCTTGACGTATTATAACGTTTACTTGATATAAACGTTTACAAAATTGGCATTAGTAGGTTGCATGAGCACGTTTACTTTTGTAATGTATGTTAAGTTACATTATGGATGGAATAAAGCAAAAATCTTTCCCTGAAAATGATTGCATCTAATTTAATAAATGGAAATTACACTGAGGAAAATTGCATCTAATTTAATAGATGAATAATTATATAAGTTAAAATTGTGGGTTGTTATAGTCTCCCAACCTTAAAGAAATCTTGTCCCGAGATTTAGTTGGATGTTGGAGTGATGTTTGGAAATATATGTGGATATTTGGCACGAATTTGATCTTCGCGTTCCCACGTAAATTATGATCCTCTTTTAGAATTCCATCTTACTTTGACTATAGGGATACGACTTTGTTTTAGTTGCTTGACTTCACGATCCATAATTTCTATTGGTTCTTCCACAAAGTTGAGTTTGTCATCGAGCCGAAGCTGTTTTATTAGAATAACGAGGGATTCATCAAATAAGCATTTCTTTAAATTAGAAACGTGAAAGGTACTGTGGACATTACTAAGTTCTTTAGGAAGCTTAAGTTTGTATTTCACTGGGCCGACCCTTTTAAGGATCTTAAATGGTCTAATGTACTGGGGGTTAAGCTTTCCTTGCTTTCCAAATCGGATGACACCTTTATGAGTTGACACTTTCAACATAACACGATC
>BQNB010016262.1:14339-29339 GCA_026074375.1 Tanacetum coccineum
AGATACCCTTGTGAGGCTTCCCATGGACATAAGATTGAAAATTGATTTAGGAAAATCAGTCGGTGTGTTAAGATGCAAACGGTTTTTATAACACACTAACAGTTTTATCTTTTTCAAATTTCATTCATCAATTCATAAGCTAGACCGAATCAATATCTAGTATCACAAGTTCGATCCATGTAGGATCTCACAAGTCACCTACCACAGAGATTGTTTGATGTTGGCTCTGGAAGGATTTCCATCGTCATTGTAAGTACTTTAGTATCACTCTAATGTTCTGGAAAATCGCAAGGATAATGCGTAGGACTCTTGATATATTTCTTGTTTTAACATTGTGTGAATTAGCAAGCATATTTCAGATAAGTGTCCTAATAAGATTTATGGATGATCTCTTTTATGGCTCTAGACTCGATAGTGCACTTTGGTTATAGTATTCGGAGGCTGGAGCAGACTGCCACCTTTTCAATATCTACTAACTCGGAGTGAGAAAGTCGATAGAAATGTGTTTAATCTTCGTGAGAAATGAAATAAGAGTCTTTTGAGAGACCTTGTGTCACACCCCCAAATTCACTGCAGCGGAAGACTAGATTTGGGATGGTGACTTCATGGCGTGAAGAGGACTTGATACCCGAGACAGACCTCTACATGCCAATATACCAATGCAGACTCCCTATATATTCTGTAAGATAGAACACATGAGAAAAACATTGCTAAAGTGTTAACATAAAGTTGGTGAGTTCATAGGTTTTGATGTTTGATAATAGTGATGAACCACAAGATTTATAACCATAGTATGAAATATAGTAATCCTATATATCACAATGAAAAGCATTTACTATTGTCTAAGCTCATGACACCGAGGCGTTAACATGTATCATCATAGACAAGCCCATGCAGATGTTCAACCCGCGACATCCGTAACCGGCTCAAATGAAACTGTGTTTGCTTGACTAATGTCAGTCCAAGACAAACAGGGATGTCAATCCCGATAGATCTATCCATAACATTCGCGCTTTCAAGAAATTAACGGTTCATGATAAATTGGGCAACATAGCAAGTTGGGTTGAATAGGGACTTAGACCCAATAGTAAATCAGTAAATGTACTTGTGTTCGACTGTTAAAAATAAGCAATGTTCTCACCCCAAAAGATGATTTAAAACAGTAAAGTAGGGGCTATGAAAACTCACCTTGCTAGTTAATCGTCTGGAATTGCTAATGAATCAATGCACGTCAAATAGTGACTTGGTCAAACACCTAAGTAATTATGACAAATCTGAGTTTACATTCTAAAAACTTAATGTATGAAAGGAATTATGCAAGTGGGTCATCAAAGGGCATTGTCGTTTATGAGGTAACGTTTTATGTTTTCAAAATGTTGATTAAACCGTTGGCTCTAGGGATGATACACGACTTTACATCCATGAGTATATTTGCATGAATTGGTAATATTATGCGTCGTAACTTATATTTACAAGTTCATGCGATTTATATCTTAGGAAAATATAAGCATTATTTGTAAGTTACTAAGTTTACATATTTTCTTATCACGTCTAGTTATTTATACCGTAGTCGCCAATTAATTTGTAGAATTATCAGTTTTATATATATGTCACGGTTCGTTCGATTCGTTTAAATAATTTATAAAGATTATTTAGTTACATCTAATACTCTATTTTCTAAATTAAGTAATTTACACAATTAACCCTTTAGTTCCCATAGTATCGCATGTAATCCTTTAATTTTTCTAAAATAGTGTTTAACTTTTATATTTCAATTTCTACGCTCCCAACCTTATAACTTTTATGTTTTAAAAACCCGAGTAAGCTTTAAAGTATTTTTAGTGTCAAATAGAGTATGTAACCGTGATTGGTTCACTTACTCGTTTGAAATTCGGTTTCGTTGTTACTAACTCTATGTCATTAAAAAAATGTTATTTAAATGTTCTACTTATCGAAATTATTATGGCTCGTTAATGAGTTTGCCAACCCATTTGGGTTCGGCTGGAACGACCCAAGAGCTCGAAATCATGCAAGTGTTAATACTCCCCTTACGTCTAAGTTTTTAAAACAAATATTACATGCATTATTGCTCCATACATTACAAAATAACCACATGGCCTACTCATTTTCCTTTTTCTGTTTTCTGTCGAACCCAACAGTGGGGTTGATAGCCACTGTTATGGTTTTCTTCTTCTACCCAACGCACCCTTAAAACATGTATAACTAGGTTTTCTCATTTATCTCGTATGATTCTGCTTTATAAGGTTAGCCACGGGGTAGATAAATGTCGAGACCAAGGACGTGGTTGTGTCTTTCGCAGCCAAACGGCTGTAACGGTGGCAGCAGCCCACTGCGGTTTGTTTGCGTGCAAACGTGGTACGCCTCATGTGGTAAAACGGTGTCAAATATTACGAGGCCTTGATACGAACCAACGAGCATGATTTGCTCGGGTTCATTAGGGGCCGTGACGTCCCAACAGTGAGTCAACGGCTAGATGTGGTTCGCCATGTGTCACCTTGTTAAGCCCAAGGTAACACACCAAAGCCACTACATAAGAGTCATATGCAAATCACGTATAATCCTAGTATCTACTCGTCCCTAGTGAGCCAACGTTTTGTTATGACATATATGCTTAAAGTTTTTGTAAAACTTCTTGGTTTGTTGTTCATTTTTCTGAATAATATGTCTTACCCTAGTTTCCCATGCACAAATATTTCATTCGTGGTGCAATGAAGAGCTTGGCATGCGTACGTGCCCAAGGGTTATGCATGGGTCGTACCACGTATGTCGTGTACTTGCCATGCAAAACCAAGGCTCTCGTCTAGCTTAGCAAGGCTAGACGTGTTTCGTTTGAGTCGTACGCTAGACCGCCATGTAAGTGACATAATATGATAGACGTTAAGCTACGAGTGCGACTTACCGAGGTCTAAGTTTGCTAGCCGATGAGGAGAGGTGATGGTGGTGAGAATGCTCGAACCTCCCTTGGTTCCTACCCTTTTAAACCTAACGTCTCTAGGATCTTAAATCCAACGAAACCCCAAACTCAAGCCTTATTCTTTCTTACTTGTTTTTCGTGAATAAGTTGTTATAAAAAGGAGCATGCATGGCATCTCATTTAACAAAACTAGTTTGATTGGTTACTGAGTTTTTCAATTGTATTGTTAGTGATATCACATCCACTATTGAACAATTATGATATTTCCTAACATATTTGTTATCATTGTACTTACCTAACACTTTTGGGGATATGTACTCGTTCTTGACCCTTTTTGAAACTTTTATACTCAGATGTTGAGACGTTAGCTTGATGAAAGTTTTTCAAAAGAAAGAAGTTTAGTAGGGTGTATGTAAGTATATATTTGATGACGTTTCACCATTATATTATTATTTTTATTATAATTTTAGAATTTGGTTATAGGTTTGTCATGGTCTTTAAAGTGTTATGTCTAAGTCATGAGATGGTTAGTGTAACGAGATAAAAAAATCTTTATAAGGGAAACTTTAGGCATCGCGTGCTGGCACGGGAATTTATTTGAGCATTAGACGGTTTCATGAAAATAGTATTAGTGATGGAAACCGTTTCACTGAATGTGAAATAATTACGGTTTTATCGCTACAAGTTCTAAAATATCATTTTAGATACTAAAGCAATAATGGTGATATTCGCGTGCTATTTAGACTTTCTATAACATGGAGGAATGCATGTCGTTCTTTGAATAACTTCCTTTTGAGATTTATGGTAAAATTTGCAATTTTTGCGGTACATAATTCTTACTTAAGAAAAGGGAAATCTTAAATTTTTACGGAGTGTCACACCTTGAGTGGCTGGGGAGGGTTGTGCATTGCATCATTGGGTCCATGATGACTATCTTCAATACCAGACAACAACTTAGTGTTTCTGATAGCATATGTATTGACCCGGTTTCTGCCTAAGTGTAAGGAGGGCTTCTTTCTTTTCACCCTTTATCTTAACATTTCTTTTTAATTCTTTAACCCCTTCAATGCATACCAAGACTTCATCACTTACACCTTGTTAGGTTTGTTCCAGTATCAGCTCTGTCTTAGTCCGCATTATTCCCTTTTCTCACTTTACTCCTTTTTTATCATACCTAAGGACTTCTATTCTAACTAATGGAATGTCCCTGTGTAGATCCCTCCGATTCTGGCTGGATCATGGGAACGAATACCTAATCATAACCACCTTATAACTCCAATTAATTACAAACATGGTCAGTCTTTTGGTATTGTTCTCGGCCTTAAAACCATTTGATATGCTCCCCCTCAACTTGTGCATCGATATTTGTTTAGGAACTGATAAGGGGAAGAAGCTTGCACTTGAGTCCTTAAAATCACATCTTTAGCCATATATTTTAATCATATTTTCTCCCCTTATCAAAAATGTCAAATCTCTTGATACTTTGGATATCAATTGATTCAAATATTAATGTTTTCAGGGAAAAAATGTTCTAATTATTAACAAGCCGTATTAGGTACATTTTAATGCCCCCCTTTAATTTATGAGGGTATTATATATATATATATATATATATATATATATATATATAATGTTGAGTATGTTAATTTAAAATTTTTTGAATTTATTAAAAAATTCTAGAAAACTCGTACTTAAACATTATTTATATTTACCTATTATTATAGTTCTAATACTACATATTCATAATATTCACAAGATAAGATTTTGAGATTGGACCTGACGATTATGTGGTGCGCGTCATTAGTTTGTAGTCCATCTCGAGTTTCCGAGCACCAACCAATCTTTCAAGGTTCCGAATGATCCTTTTTTCACGCATCTGCTTATCAATCAGCTCGACCATAAGTTCTGGCCTTTTTCTGTCAATAGTTGCCACTTTCTCCTTGGCATCTCCTTATTGTATTCCAAACGAAAATCGTGTACTGTATGATGAAGCTCATCCCAAACTTTCTTGAGCGTCCCGTCTGAGAACTTGTACAGCTCATCAGCCCGCATCACTCTTTTCTATTTGGTCAGATCTTCATAGATTACCCCTGGTGGTTTGTGAGATGGAGTGTAGAGTTCTTTGAATTCTATTTCTAGAAAGGTCTGTTGAGGTGGAGTGATGTTGAGTTTCTTCTGGTAACTCTCTACACCAAGCTGTAAATCCTCGACACGTTTCTTGATGACGAGACTTCTTGTAAACATATGAAGAGCCACAATAAAGTCAACAATATCATTGTCGGTGAGGTGGAATAGCTTGTGTTAAACAGTAAGAAGCATCATGTCTTCAATGTCATTCAGGTGTAGATCCACGAAGTCACCTTCTTTAAACTTGTAGAACTGACAATCAACTCTTTTCACCACAATCTCTTCCAGATGACCATATCCGTGCAGTTTCTTGACACTAACACTCTTCACCCCTATAATTTTCTTAGTAGAGTACACATTATGCTTGGAGAACTTTTTCAGCTGAGATCTGTGCCATAGCTTACGCCCTTCACCCTAATGTTTGATCCCTTTCAACGTATCTTTGTCATATCTCACTTTGGTAGGACTCCAAAGCTTAGGAACCATGTCTTCAATCCCTTCAATCTTATACTGAGCTGCTTTTGTCTTCGTGATCGACGTATTATACGTTCTTTCTGGATTAGAAGATTTCAAATACTCCAAGTCATTGTTGAAGAAGTAATTAGCATCAACGGTTAGATGACCTGGGTGACCTTTGCAGAGGAAGAGGTTTGGACAGGTCAAAGGGGTAACGATCTCCTTCAGGATTATTCCAATCAAGCCTATCTGTTAATGCTATGAAACACTCTTGGAAGTGGTACTCTAGTTCGACGCTGCTAGAACACGTGCCTTTTAATAGATTATAGGCAGGTCCTAACAAGATATCTTTAGTAAGATTGTCAATTTTGAGTCAATTCAACACATACTTGGAGAAGTCAATCGGAGTTCCATTAGGTCATTTAATGTGAGATGATCCTTTATAGCAGAGACCATTTGATTGAACCAAGGCCGTTTAGGTTGACCAAGTACAACTTGAAGCTTGTTCCATTCCGGATCAGGAGTAGGAGGCCTTGGAGGTTGTGTGAACCATTCTAGATTCAGAGTCTTGCCTGTCTTGGGCTCAGAAGCATCTTGTGGTGGATCATCATCACGAACCACATCTTCACTCGCATCATCCATTACCACCTCGGCAATAGGTTCTTCAACCGGTTCCTCTGTAGAAGCAGACTTATCAGTTTTAGAGCCTTTAGATAGAGCTTTACCTTTAGGGGTTTCCTTGGTGGTGGATGGCTTCTTGGAAGACTTTGACTCCTTGGTTCTTCTCCTCTTTGTCTGCTTACCCTAGTTTGGTCCAGCTGGAGGATCTTCATCATCATCGTCTTCATCATCATTATGCTTTCTCTTATGGTCTTTGACTCTGTCAGCAACTCCCTTATCCATAGCATTTTCATCCTCTATCAAAGCTTCCATGAGTGCATGGTACATTTTATGATTAACAAGAATTCTGTTAAAAGACTTGTTTGCATGCATGGTCTGGTAGAGAGCGCTTTTCTGATCATACTCTTTGAGAGTTGCCTTGTCTGTGGACTTGATTGTAAACTTTGGCGTCTGTTGCTTCTCAGGTTGTTCCCTCTTCATCTTTAGAATCTTTGAAGCACTCTTCTCGGATCGTTTTTCAAGATTAACTATTGGTGTCTTGATCTTGCTAGACTTAAGAGCTGGCTTCACAGAGTGTTACTGGATTAAGTCTTCAGAGTGTTTCTGTAGAGCCTTTTGAAGAGCATCACCAAGCTTAGATCCAAGATAATTATCAACAACCGTTGGAACTTGGGACTTGAGAGTAGCAATAGTTGCAGCAGAGTGATCAACATTCTTAAGCTCAAATACATCTTTTTCCAATTTAGCAACTCTTAGCTAAACAACAGAGAGTGCATCAGATTCAAAAATAGCAGTGGTGATGGTTGGAGCATCGGTTGTAATTGGTGGTGGAGGGATTGGTGTTGTTATTTGTTGAGGTGTACATGGTGCGGTAAAGACAGATGGAAGAGGTAGAATTGTTACGGGTGCTACTGAAGAAGTTTCTTATACTGGTGTGAGAAATGTGGGTTTAGAATTCATGAATACTGGTACTCTAAGTACGGATGGAGACTGGATTTGTGGAACTTCAGATTGAATCTTAATATCCAATAATGAGATGATCTCTGCATCTGTGGTATCCTTAACAGTACCAACTAAAGAAGTATCAAGAGAAAGTTTAAGAAATTGGTCACCAAAACCTGAAGATATAGATAAGCTGCAACTTGTTGGAGGAATATCAGCTTTCTTTGAATCATGCTTTGCTTCTTCAGTCTTTTCAGCATCTGCCTTGGCCGCATCAGATACTTCTGCATCACCTTTTTTAGAATCTTCAACTTCAGCATTTAACATCTCTCCATCCTCATCTTTACGCACACGAATATTATATTTATAGATTTCATCTTCATCAGATTCAGTTTCATCATCTTCATCATCAGTATCTTGAGTATCACTGATATGATCATCGCCCTCATCATTAACGTCACCTTCTTTATCATCCTTCTCTTCGTCATCAAGTTTGTCTTCTTCCGAGTATTCACTTTCTTGTTCTGATCCCTACTCAAGAATAACATTTTCTTCAGTTATATCCTTTTCCTCATTGGGAACCCCTGGTTTAGTACTAGTTCCTTCACTTGAGGTAGCAGAGATGACTGTTGACTCATCAGGAACCCCTGGTATAGTACTAGTTCCTTCACTTGAGCCTCCAGTACCTGGCTGTCTCTTCCTGGTCTTCTTGCTTTCTTTAAGAGCTTGCATAATGTCTGCAGCCTCTTTTTTAGCATGAGTTGAGGATTGAGTACCTTTGAGCTTAGGCTTTGAAGTATCTGGTTTTGGCTTTGGAGCACTTGGGGTATCTTGAATGGCTAAACCTCTAGAACTTCTACCACCAGACTTCTTTTTAGCAGATTCAATCAGAATCCTTGCATGAGTAGCATGGACCTTCCTTGCTGCTTCTGCTTCTTCAACTTCAGTTAAGCTTATAGATTTACCTAACTCTAAAGCAACGTCTGGATCATCAGTAATGATGTTGTCATCAGCAAAAAGTGTGACTTTCTTCTTAACCACTCTTCTACTAGCAGTCTTTTTCTTAACAGGTTCAGGTTCAGACTCTTTAGATACATCAATGGTTTCCTGAGAGTCATCAACAGTCTTCTTACCTTGTGAACCTTTGCCTCTACTCTTCTTGGGGGGAATATGAAAAGTGGAATACTTGATGAACATTGGGTAAGACTCAAACCGCTTAATTGTATCATTTAGCATCACATCCGGAATCTCAAGTCCATATTCCTGATAGTCTTCTCATATTCTGACAAACTTGAGTCTGCTTACAATACCATCATCCTTGATTGTATGATAGTGTTGATATTTGAGGTTGGAGAAAGACTTGTGTTGTTTGAGGAAGTGATTGATGATGATTTTGGTGAATCAAGGGTATGACATATTTTCATGTCAAGATCTTTTTTCCTTCCTGTGATCAATCTGGTAAGCAAATTCTTCCCAAATCAACGCAGGATAGTCAACATTCTCTATGTAGAACATGCCCCACATTATGTCAATCCTGTACTTTCTGAGTCTGTCATTATTTGCCGTCTTCCCAAAGAGATTCTTGTTGATTATTGCTTCCAGAGTTCTCCATGGATGACTCATATGATCCACATACATGTTGGTGTACTTGTGAAGTGGACCTTTGTAGCCCAGATCAAGGAGGAAGGTAAGGGTATCATCATTATTTTGTAGCTCAGTAAATTCTTCACCTTCAACTCTTGGACATATATCCAGAATCTTTTGAAAGACTTCAGCACCGACTCTGCACTTCTTATTGGCCAAAAGGAATTCATAAGAATTTGTGCCTTGGACCTTCTTGATCGTATACCAGAACTGCTGCATAAAAATTTCAGGAACATCTGCAGAGATGGTGAATGCCTTGAAGCACGTTGAGTTCTTGATCACATCAATCGTAACTTGAAATGTCTCTTCCTTTTGTGGCACAGTGGTTTCCAATCTAAGATTGGTAGAGCTAATCTTGACTCTATCAGCAGATGGAACCCATTTTTCATCACGAGCAACAACTTGTTGTGTTTCTTGAGGATTCATGATTCTGCTTAAGAATTAACCAATATAGTTTATATACACAACAGATATATTTTACTGATTAGTTTGGTTATCCTAGATGATATGATTGATCTATGATTAGCTTTCATGCAAATGTGACATAATTACTACACTCTATGAATAAGTTAACTAAGGTCAATTGTCAAAATCAACAGAAAAAGTCAACAAGACATTTCGAAGGGAGCTTAGGACACACATTCAATCAGAGAGAAAGTAATAAACATTCAAGAATAGCAAGTTATGAAACATGACACCATAAGCAAGTATTACACAAATTTTAAAAAAGATGGGTTGATTTTCTTTTCGTAATAATGTCATATTTCGCTTGGAATATGTACCTGTACATGTTTCACTCATGCATGTTTCACTCAGACAAGGTTAAACATGTTTCGCTTAGTATAGGTGAAACATGTTTCGCTCAGAATAAGTAAAACATGTTTCACTCAGAAAGAGTGAAACATGTTTCGCTTCCTTCAAATGCAACATGTTTCGCTTGACACTCATCTAAACCTGATATCAAATTTTATCACTCATTTACAGTCAAGAAACACTTCCTAACTATACAATACGTGTAATATCAGCACAGAACCAATAAACACAAGGTTTAAACAACATTTTAGGCTTGATAAAGTTAATTCGAGCACACATAAGAGAGGTGCACATTTCAAATGGGACAAGGATCATCTAGGAGGTTTATAATCATATGACAAGTTACTCTTAACCCATCACAAACACTTAGAGCACATCATATAAGCAAACTTATACCATTTACAAACTAACGCCCCTAAGAATCAATTTTTCCAAGCAAATGAGATCCAAGGAAGCATAAAAGTGTTACAATAACATAAGAAGGCTTATTTGAGGCTACTAAACACAAACCCACACCTAAACGCACTGATTTCACATGTTTTGCACAATTCAAATTATCAAGAATCAAAATATCTCACTTATAGATTAATGAAATGAAAAACTATTTCATACGAGTGTTAACTTCATCCTAACGAACAAAAACCCTCAATCAATTAGAAGAAATACTCAACTTTTAAATTATGAACCCTAAATCGTTATTAATAGATTTTTGAGTGATAAAAGGAGTTTAAGTCTAATTCTTTATACCAATAAGATGAGAAAGGAGTTGTCAATGTGTAGGAAAGTACCTTTAGCCTTGAAAACCAGTTTGAATTTTTTATTATGATGGAAGCGAAATGTGTAGAGTATTAGGGTGTTTGGAATATTTAAAAAGTGTGAGTGAGAGCGAAATATGTTTAAACACATATAACCGGCCAAGATTTGATAAATGGCAAGAATGGTTCATGTACTTTATGTCTTATTCTATTTTCATTTTAAACTTATTCCTAAGTCTAAAGCTAGTTATAAAATTAACATATTAAGCCCCTAAAGTCATACACTCAGCTCTTAGGTCCTAAATTTTGCCATTTTAATCCCTAAAAGTTAAAACCAATAACATCTTAAGTCCTTTTTGGGTTAAAACTGATATTAACTCCCCTTTTAAAAGATAATCCATTATTGTAAAAAACCTTTTTCCATTTATTCCGAGATGTTTTTTTGAAAGATCATTTTGAAAGAATTTAAGTATTTCTCCCCCTTAAATAATGTTCCCTTTTCTACTTAAAGAGTTGTAGACATTGTTTGAGCGATAGAAAATTCTTTGAAATCTTTTTAGATGAGAAACTGATATGTTTAATTATTATTCTTAAAAACAACACCGATAAAAACAAGATTTCTCTCGTTTTACATAAATAAATGCACTGACACGTACACTTATTTGATATAGAAAGCACGGGTTGTGTTGCAAAGTAAACACAAGCCTTTGAATGAATATGAAGTAGTTCATTCCCGAGAAAAATTAATTCCCGTTGTGAGGTCAAGTTTTCTTTTTGCCTTTAAATTGAAGACCGGGTTACTACTTTGAATCATCATTGGCCCGCAGAGATCCATATGCAGAAGATAGAGTTTTTCTTGAATGGAATCTTCAGCATTGGGTTTGTGGGAGTGTTTCTTGCTTTTACCAAGAGCACAGGCAGAGCACAAGTGATCTTTCTGATACTTTAGTTTTGGAAGACCTCGTACGAGACCTTGTTTGGCAAGAGATGTGATATAATCAAAGTTTAAATGAGATAATCTTCGAAGCCACAACCAAGACTTGGTCTTTGAGGCCTTAGACAAGAGACATATAGGAGAGGAGAGCAACAAATTGTCCATAAATAAAGTGTATAAATTTGAACCCCTAGATCCCTTGAGTAGATCAACACCATCTAAGTCACGAATGAAACAGGTGTGTTTGTGAAAAGCTACTTCGAGATCAGAATCACAAAATTGACCCACGGAGAATAAGTTTTGACCTAACCCTTCCACATAATAAACCTGAGATATTGTAACGTTTCCCATTTGATAGTCTCCATAACCTATTATCTTAGCAATATGATCATTCCCAAATCTGACGGTACCCAAAAATTTACTGACGAAGTTGCTGAGTTGAGAGCGATTGTCAGTCATATGCTTTGAGCATCCGGAGTCCAAATACCACAGGACGATTTAGATAACCTGCAATCAATAAGAGAAGAAGATGGAACATCGGAAATAGTGGATCCCCAAGATTGTTTGGGTCCCTTAGTGTTAGAAGACTTTAATTCTACAATCTTAGCTTTGCTACTGGACCCTACAGATCTTGATGCTTTTGGTTTCCTATTGTATACCTTAAGTTCTGAAGATGGTATGATTACTAGTGTTATAGTTGTTTCCTTAAGAGGCGCTTCTTTAGTAGAGGCAATCCTAGTTAAAGGGCACCTATTTTCAACTATAGTGAATATTCTTTCAGTAGGTTTCCAACTATATCCAATTTTTGTAAACACCTTGCCCGTAGGCTTCCATACTTTTCTCTTTTTGTTTCTTTTAGATTTATATTTTGAACGCACATTCACATCATTCACATAATCAATAATACACATATAATGATTAGCATCAAACAAACATTTGTTACAGATAGCACAAATAGATTCAAACTTAGCATTTCTCACAGAATGCTTAACAAGTGCATTATTGTTAGGTTCAGAAACAGAATTCATCTTATTCAAACTAGATTTAACTTTCCTAGGGTGTTCTTCTACTTTATTCTTCTGATTTCTACTTGGTGGTTGCGTGATCCTATTGTTCTTTGTATTGCATGAAGGCTTTGATCCGCTAGTACTAGTAGTAGGTTTTACTCCTGTAGAAGTCAACAAAGGCTTGTTAGAATCTTTGGGTTTAAAAGAATTAGTTTGCTTGGGACTGTTTCTTGAAGATATGACAGGTTCAACAAACCTAATCTTTTTGTCTTTGTTTATTGGTGTGACAGCAACTAATTTCTCATAAGTTTTCATTAAACTAGGGCATGTCTTAGAGACATAAACTAACAATTCCTGAACGTATTTTGTAAACATGCAAGCCAATTTTAATAAAGGTTAACTGGGATTCTATTTTCTAGCGCATTCTACAAGTCCACGAAGAGTGTCAGTATTTTCTATAGTCTTCTCAAGATAAACCTCATGGGAATCCCTATTGTTCTTAAGTCTATGAGAAATAGGTTCGATGTCTAGCTTGAATATTCCTGGAGCAATAGTGGCACTAGGTTTTGAAACAGCAGTATCAACAATATTTTTCCCTTTAAGTTTCCTTAATTCATTTTTCAATGCTGCAATAGCAAAAACCTTTTCTTGAAGTTGAGCATTTAAATCCGAATTTTCAACAGACTTTGCATTTATTTGAGCAATTAAAGAGGCACTTTGTTCTTTGGATTGAACACGTGTCTTTCTAATTGAGTCAAATTGGTCTTTGTAAACTAATTTCAAATGCTCCCGTTCATTTCTTAAATTTTCATTTTCAGAAAGTAATTTTGCCACACTATGTTCCAACTCAATGTTTATCGTTTCAATCTCATCAATGTCTTTCTTTAAATTTTCCACATTATCTTTTCCACTCAACGATTTAATCCTATCCTTCAACTTTCTTATGACCTTGTCCTTTTCTTGTGACTGAGCTTTCAATTCATTTATTTCAAATAAATGATTAAATGTAGGAGCATTTTGGTTTTCACGAAAATTGTCCTTTTGAAAAATTTCTTGATTCAATTGAGTTGTTAATTCTAAAGAAATGCAATGCTTTTCAAGTGTTGATTAACTTTTCAAAAGTTTATCGTAAACATCTTTTTCAATCAAAATTTTCTTTTTGAGAAGCTCAGTCTCAAGATTCAGAAACTTATTGCATTCATCCAGACATGACTTTTTCACATCAAAACTATCCATAGCCCTCAGAATGTCACACAACAATATTGCACAATTTCTTAAGACATGAGTTGTTTTAAGGGAATTGAGCCTTACCATGCTAAGCTGGTTGATTGAATATCAAAAGTGTTTTTGGCTACAGAAAAGATTTAATCCTATCCTTCAACTTTCTTATGACCTTGTCCTTTTCTTGTGACTGAGCTTTCAATTCATTTATTTCAAATAAATGATTAAATGTAGGAGCATTTTGGTTTTCACGAAAATTGTCCTTTTGAAAAATTTCTTGATTCAATTGAGTTGTTAATTCTAAAGAAATGCAATGCTTTTCAAGTGTTGATTAACTTTTCAAAAGTTTATCGTAAACATCTTTTTCAATCAAAATTTTCTTTTTGAGAAGCTCGGTCTCAAGTTTCAGAAACTTATTGCATTCATCCAGACATGACTTTTTCACATCAAAACTATCCACAAAATTCACAGCAATATGCACAATTTCTTGAGACATGATTTGTTTCAAGAATTGATCATTATCAATCCTAAGTTGTTTGATTTAAATTTCAAAAGCATTTTTTCTACAAAACACTGATCAACAGCCGCTTCCATTTGGTTAAAAACAGTTTAAACTTCAGTAATTTCATCTAAAAGAGTTTTATCAAACGCATTAAATGTATCTTTTAAAACTTTTAAAAATGGAATTATTTCAGTTACAAAACAAGCTTTCGTATGTTCAAAACCCCACGCACCAGCAGTAATAGCATCGAATGTGGTTCTCTTTTTCACAACTTTGTCAAAATTGGCCAGTTGATATTTTAGCTTTTTAAAACTTTCATTTACCAAACTTACCTTAGTAAGTTCACTAGGAGCTTCAATTCTAACAGGTGTATGTGACGTAACGGCGTTTCAAAAATGGACGAATGTTTTAACCAGAAAGCTTGTTATGCAAATAATTCTTTTTGAGTAACAAAACGTTTACCAAAATATTCTTTTATCTTATTTAATTTTGAATAATCAATTGGAGAAATCTTAATTTTCTTTTCTATTGAACTTGGATCATTTTGTTTATCAAGCATCTTTGATCGACTCTCTTCTTCCAAAATCAATGTCTCTTCATCATCAATCACAGAAATCACAGCATGTTCTTTAGCAATAACACTACCATCATATAATGTTGGTTGAATCCGTTGAGCTTTTTTAAGATTGAACGGATTTTGATAACCAAGAGCTTGTTTGTGAGTGTCATCGTAAAAAACTTGTGGCTTTGTTAGCATATGC
Source organism: Tanacetum coccineum (assembly GCA_026074375.1). Lineage (NCBI taxonomy): Eukaryota > Viridiplantae > Streptophyta > Magnoliopsida > Asterales > Asteraceae > Tanacetum > Tanacetum coccineum. The sequence goes on from BQNB010016262.1 coordinate 29,058, forward strand.
ATTGCTTGCGTAGATACATCTTACAAATAATATTCTCCAGTTCTTTATTTTGTTTTTCCAAAACAATTTCCTTGTCAATGTATTTAGACTCTTTTTCTTTAGATTCTGTTTTGAAAACAGTTAATGTTTTTATAAAGATTCCCTTTATTTGACATGATTATTAAGAGTTTCTTTAAGTGTATCGATCTCCTGTTGAAAAGCCGCAAGCTTTGCATTTCTATTCCAAATTAAGTCATCCATTTGAGAATCTATTAAATTGTCACGTTTGTTCAAATCTACATT